>JAQGBT010000495.1:0-50804 GCA_034698585.1 Disparrhopalites patrizii
TTCTATTTCTCTATTTGTTGCGTTGCTCTCTTTCTCTCTCGCTCTACTTGTTTCTCTCCTTCTCTCTCTCTCTCTCTCTTTCATCTTTCTCTCTTTCTTTCTCTTTGTTTTTCTCTCTCTCTTTCCCATTCTATTTGTGTCTCTTTCTATCTATTTATATTTGCGTCTCTATCTTTCTATTTCTCTATTTGTTGCGTTGCTCTCTTTCTCTCTCGCTCTACTTGTTTCTCTCCTTCTCTCTCTCTCTCTCTTTCTCTTTGTTTCTCTCTCTCTCTTTCTCTTTGTTTTTTTCTCTCTTTCTCATTCTATTTGTGTCTCTTTCTATCTATTTCTATTTGCGTCTCTATCTTTTTCTCTTACTGTTTGTTTGACTTTCTCTATGCCGTTTTCGATTTATTTCTCTCTCTTTCCCTCTCCCCCTCTCCGTCGTAGTCTCAGTGTGTAAAGGAATCCCAAAAATCTAAGTGCTTTTGGAAACGCGACAAAGAAAAAAGGAATTGTGACATTATTATTTGGACCACAAGTGCATGTAAGGGGATGTGTCCGTAACGTAAATATACGTAGTATTTGACGAGGGTCTATATGAAAACTCCTTTCCCTTTACTCCCAATGAAATGGTGATGAACGAATCCTGGAAGGCCATCCATGAGTTTCACAACTGTCTCTCTCTCCTTCTCTTTCTCTCTCTCTCTCTCTCTCTCTCTCTCTCTCTCTCTCTTTCTCGCTCTCTCGTCCATCATACTGATACTTACGGGATATAGCCAGAAAAACTCGTGTCACTATTTTTTTTTCGTTAGAGACATACACTGGACGTTAGGCACTTGTCAGAAAACTGTCCTCAAAGCTGTGTCTCTCACCCAAAAATTTTCTGTATAAATACATACGGACGTATACACTCGACGTAAATTAAGTTAGAAAATTTGAGCTCACGCAATGTCAACAATGAGGGTGCAGCTTTTTTTTGGACGCTTCTCTGTCTTTCTCGTCTCTCTCTCTCTCTCTCTCTGTCACTAGTGCCTCCTCTCACTTCACCTTCATAATGGTTGTGTACTCAAGAAGAATTCACATGTACTGTTGAAGATCCAAAAAGCCACAGTGGTTGGCTGACTTGGCAAGAAGCTGGAAAAAGTTGTCTTCAGCGTTTCATGGGGACTCTCTTGTGATGCTCTGGCAAGTCGAAGGTAATGGTCAGCCATCCAGTGGTCCTTGTCATCTGGTCCGCATGACAATATATTGTACACAAACATCTTCCCTTTCCCTTTCTCTCTCTCTCTCTTGGAATTTCTCTCCACATCCTCTCTATACCCATCTCTCCCTCGCCTTTCTCCCTCCACCCATGTTTCTCCTTTGGTGTTATTCCGGGAAGAAGTGCTAGCGAAAGGATTGGTATTTATTTTATCATTTAGTGTTTTCCGAGTGTGTGTGCGTGTGCTTATGTGTTTGGGGTTTAACAAGGTAAAAGGAGAAAATGTGGTGCATTTGCATTGTATTTGGATGTCACGTAGTAGTACCTCATTCTCTCTCTTTTTCTCTCTTTCTCCATCTCTCTCTCTCTCTCTCTCTCTCTTTGCTTGTCCTAGCCTCAGTCTCTTTCCAATGTTTCCCCTCCCATCTCATCCGTAAACTTTTCCTACGGGTGAGTGGTCAGGACCGGGGAAAAAAATAGGAGAGACCTGCTGGAGGGGGATTAGCATTATTATGAGTAAAGAGTGACTATATATCCAGCAAGCTTGTCGTCCTTCCTCCAGCGAGGACAGACCAAGACACGGAGGACTACGTAGGACTTTGGGGATCTTTTGAAAACAGGTTCATCCCCTGGAATTGTCGACGTTTAATAAATAAATATTTAGGAAATTAGATTTGTTCCATGATTATAATGTTTATTGGAGGGGCGTTGTGTCTCGGCTTACGCACATCACCACCAGACAATGGCTCTCATAAAAGGCTCGCTCCGCATGGCCATGGCCCAAAAGTGTAAGAATAAAGGGGATTTCTCCTGGAAGCTGCTTATAAAGCTCACATAAAACTCTCTTTCTCTCTGTCTCTCTTTCACTCTCTCTTTCTGTATCTCTCTCTCTCTCTCTCTCACTCTCCCTTTCCCTACCCCTCTCTATCCTTCTGCTCAATGTTTACATCATATGGCCCTTACAGTGGATCAAAAGCTTGTGTGCATTCTCTGTTGCGCCTCTTTTGTATACACTTTACACCCTGGAGTAAATTTTGGGGTGCCATATGCAACTTTTAGTCCTCTGTCGACTAAAGAGACCTCATGCACGCGTCAATAAGTCCCTTTTCCTTCCCGTCTCTCTCTCTCTCTCTCTCTCTCTCTCTCTCTCTCTCTTTCTCGCTCTCTCTCTCCCCTCCAATCCCTTCTCTTATTACCCTCGACACTTCCATTCACTACTTGTACAATGAAGACACAAAAAGCCAGATGAAGTGATACTCTCCTTTTTTTTTGGCCATTCATTGACAAAGTATTGTTGTGAGCAGACAGCCTAATGAATACACTTTTCACCAAGTAGACGATCATGGAGAAAGAGAGAGTATATTCATTCCCTGTGGATTAAATAAATAATAAAAAAGAAACACTTCCCTCTGCGCAAGAGAATAATTAGCAGGAAATGTATGGAATTTCACGGTTCGTCAAGTACTTGAAGAGTGTGAATAAATTGTAGGGATATTAGATGAATTTGATCGTTTATTTATAGCGCACATTTCACTGGTTGTTTACCCCGCTAGGACATCGGAGAGAGAGTACATGTGCATTTATTGATCAGTAATTTACTAATGACTTTGTAATCAAGGTACTTACGCCAACACCAGTCAAGTGATTAGGGTCGGTCGTATCCAAATGCTTTAAGTGTGGGTAAAATGTGTCCTTTGAGTAACCATTTGGATCCATGTCATTAACTTTTTTTTTTACTATTAGACCTATCAGTGAAAGGGGCAGTTCAATGACTTTTCAATGGATGTGGCTACTGGAATTGATATGCATGGGTGTTAAAGGAGGAACATAGTGTATATTATATGCATACATATGATTTCGCGGGTACATTAACAGATTAATTAATGGATTTAAAATCGTTGGAACATTTGGGAGACCCACATGCCCTGGCGAAAGACGGTAAACACGGGGGTTAAATTAGAATCACCGCAGTCTCATGAAAGGAAACTGGGATTTTTTCCGGTTTCTTCCGAGGCATAAATAACCCGACAATTTTCTGCACTGGTACCGTAAGCAAATCTTTTGGTCCTCCTTTGGATGTGGGTCAAATGCTTGTTTCTCGTTTCTCCTTTACGCAGTAGGCTGATTAAAGTGCAGGGAAACAAGCAAAGTAAGCACCGAGAAAACGTCTGCAATACCAGTAGAAATTAAATCTGCTGAAATCTCTGTATAATGGAAACTTTAAGACATCCAAAAATAACGTGAGCATTTTCAAAATGTGTCTATATATACATGTGTATATGATCAGCGTGTTTTATAATTCAGTTACTACGTACAGCTCGAAAAGTATGATATCCCTATAATAATTACTGCGAGTAGCATAAAGCATAAAGTACGAGGAAAATTGACAAGTACGAGAAATGAGACTGGAATTGGGAGAAAGAAGAAACCGAGAAAAAAAGAATGCAATGCTTATAGATAATAAACAAAATAAAGAGACAAAACTAAAGAGTAAGAGAAATAGAGAAACGATAAAATATGGTCATGTACAAAAACAGAGAGACAGCGGAAAAAACAAAAGGCTGGGGAGAGAGGAACAACCACAAGAAGAGAGAGATTGAGGAAATTAGAAGAGACAGAAAGGAAAAAGACGAGTGAGGAAAATAGAAGAGACAGAGAGAGGAACAACCAGAAGAAGAGAGAGACTGAGGAAATTAGAAGAGACAAAGAAAGGAAAAAGACGAGTGAGGAAAATAGAAGAGACAGAGAGAGGGGTAGAAAGAAGAGAGAGAGAGAGGCGGGGGAGAGAAAAAAAATTCAGAAGAAAGAGAAAGGGAGGAAAAAAGAAGAACGAGAAAGAGAGAGGAAAATAGAAGGGAGAGAGGGAAAAAGAAGAAAAAGAAACTGAGAAAGAGGAAAATAGATGAGAGAGAGAAAAACAGAAGAAAGAGAAAGGGCGAGAGGGAAAAAGAAGAAAGAGAAAGGGCGAGAGGAAAAAATAAGAGAAAGAGAGAACAAATTCAAAACAGAAAAATGAAAACACGGAGAAAAAGGGGAAGAGGCAAATAAGAGAACATACCTACAGAAAGAAACCAAAACTGGGATCGAAAATACGGAAGCAGCAAATATAAAATGAAAAAAGGTAGAAAAAGATCGTCAGGACAATGGAGAGATTATTCTCGAGAATGGGGGAAAAAGGAGAAATAGTATGTACAGAGAAAGAGGCAGAAAGCAGTGTAAAGGATGATGAGGGGAGAGAGAAGTAAAGAAAGTGAGATAATAGAGAACTAGTAATGAATACGTGAGTAAACATTGGAGGTGGATGAGTGGTGGTATAACTGCTTGAATCGAGCTCGAGAACAGATAATGGGAGTCTAGCACGAGGAAAAAGATGGGATTTTCCCCGGGAAGAATGGATGCCTACTGAATACTATAACGAGCACCGTCGAAGATGTAGTTGCACAATCATAGTATACAAAAAAGCCTAGGTGAGGAAGAAGGATATATGGAGGAGAACCTACTACAAAAGAGAGGGAATAAGATAGAAGGAGAAGGGAGCGAAGCGAGAATTTTGAGTAGGGTGAAGACTCTGTAGTGAAAGGGAGATCGAAAGAGAGAGAGAGAGAGAAAGAGGGAAGGAGGGAGAGAAAATAGTGAGAGATAGTAGTAGTAGAAGCTGTGATGCATTTCACGAAGGAGAATTGGTAGAAAGAGAGAGAGAGAAAAAAACGAGATTTAGGTAATTTGTGCAGGTTAGAATTTATGGATGCCCCCCAGAGCGTTTTTATCGACACAAGAATAGAAAGTGGCCATAAATTTGTCAACGATCAAGCAAGTAGACATTTCTATGCACAAAAACCAACCAACCCCTCTCTCTCCCCCCCGAAAAACCATCCCCACAGTGATATGTGTGTGTGCGAAGAGATCCTTTTTGACTGAGATTTTCTCGCACTCGACAAATCTGTGAAAAGCCGGGGAAAACGAGTCTTTCCATTCAATTACAACTACTTACACTAACCTAATTTGAAAGGACGGGAAACATATTACCGCCATCAACCACCATATAACATACATATACATACAGCCACATATACAATACATCCGTATCTCTTACACCACATCAGTTTTGCGGGGCCCACATTGAAATTCACACTCTCTCCTCCTCCTCCAGATCATATATCCTCCACCCAAAAGAATCACGAGCATAATAACATCACAAGTGTAGAGCCTTTATAGCTAATATGGATACATATATTATCATATGTATACCCCTTCAAATCCTACCTGAATGGGATAGAGGAGAATTGAGGAGAAAAAAAAAAAGTTCCCCATCACCAAAGGCTTAAAAAATCCTTGGGTAGAAACCCACTAAAACGTCTCGGCTCCAAAATACATGGGCAAAATCCACCCCAAAATAGGATGAAGAAAGATGGAGGTGAGAAAACAAATAAAGAAAATCGTTCCCATTACCAGCTTTTACCCCTTTCTTCTTCTCTCTGTCTCTCTCCCCCATTTATCTCTCCTCCAGCATCGTTTTATGCAGATTTCCACCGTCATTCCCTTATTTTGCTATAAATTCTACCAAAAAAGAACATTCATGACTTTCTCCCACAGAAAGTATCCCATGCAAATCCTATATATATATATATATATATATCTATATATATATTAATATTTGGTGGATGCAATCCTGGAAATGTGTGGCTTCTACACGTTTTTCCATGGATGGGGGAGAAGGTCTGGAGAGAATAAAAAGGCCTGTTATTAGTAAATACTTTCACGGATGGGATCCCCCGTAATTGTTCCGTGGAAATTCCCCCCTCCGTCCCTACCCTTGGAAATCCCGGGGAAAAAAGTAATCGGATGTGAGTTAGATAAAAATTACACTTTCAAAAATTAATACCAATCAATAATGGGAGAGGAATAAAAGGGATCACACTTACTCCGGACTAGCTTTTTTTTCCTCCCATGTGTTTGTCCTCCGGTATACACATGACACAGTTGGTCCATTTGTAAGTGCTTTCTAACTGTGAGCAAAGAGTATAAAGTACAGAGGGGGAAGATCAGGAGTTGTCGGAGGGGGAGAGAGAACCCTATGGAGAAAAAAACAGATACGAATGGGACTACATACATCTATTGGGGAGAGTGAAAAAAAAGGTTATTGAATGAAGGGGCCATTTTATTCGGTGTTACAAACAGTAAATGGCCATATACGACTTTCTACCACTGAACCCTTGATAGTAGGAGGAAAAGGAGAGTACAAGAGAGTTTCCGAAGAGGAAAGAGAGAGAGAGAGAGAGAGAGGGACAGAGAGAGAGAGAGTGAAAGATTTCTCATGGAAACAAATGAGGGTAATTGAATGAATGGTTGGAGGGAGGGGATGGGGATGGAGTGTGAATAATGAGTCAGACGGTCCTCTTCAAGCCACAAAAGCAATGGGAGTTGATTAGTTTTGAGCGGTGATTAGATTACATTAGCATGACAAATAGCAAGTGATGGAATTATTTATGATTAGTATTTATGAGGGTCACACACTCTTGATAGTTGACTTTGATTTGTTGTTGGCAACTTCAATTTTGAGGAGGGGGGGAAATGGGAGGTAAGAATGGAATCATTCCACACATAATGGAACTGTGGGATATCACCAGGGAAAAGGGGAGGTTTAAAAAAGGAGAGGAAAGAAGTACAACGGATATACTTTCGAAGAAAGACGTGCAAGGGAAGGAAATCCAAAAGGAGAGCAGGAAAAGAGTATCGTAAAAGGTAGTGGACGGAAACGAGAGAAAAAGGAAGAGCAACAAAGAGTGAAATGAATATTAGAAACAGCACGAACAGAAGAAGGGTATGAAAAAGGGACTGACGACAAGAAAATCTCAACACCGTTTGATAAGGATATCTAACGGAATACTGCGAAAATAGAAAGCGTAGACATTCAAAATTGGAATGAACAAATTTAAAAAATTAAGAGAAGAATAGATAATGGCAAGCTCAAAAAGATAGAGGTGAAGGTGAGTCCAAAACATGTGGAACAAAGAGGAAAAGACAGGTTCCGAAGTAGATAAAAAATGAACATATAATGAAAATTGACAGTACAAATTTATGAACGCAAGTACAGAAAAATAGACACTAAAGAATAACCTCAAAAGAAGAGAAAATAAAAGGGGAAAAGGAGAAATGGTCACGAGAAACTGGAAACAAATTCAATTTGACAAAACCTCAAAAGACAGGGTGATGAGAGAGATACAAAATAGAGAAATTGATTTTAACGAGGAGAGAGAAAGAGAAAGAGAGAGAGATTAAAAAGCTGAGAGAAGAGAAAGAAGGTAATGGTTCAGAAAAGGAGAGCGAGAGACGGAATACAAAGAAGAAGCAGAAAGAGAGAGAGACACGGATTTGAAAAAAAAGATAAAATTAGCTACCTAAAAGCGAGAAATATTAGTTGGAAAAAGGAGAGAGATAAGTTTGAAGGAGTAGAGACAGAAAGACGAGATTAAAAGAGGAGAAAGATGTGATGGAAAGAGGCGAAAGATGTGATGGAAAGAGGCGAAAGACGAGATTAAAAGAGGCGAAAGACGGGGTTAAAAGAGAAGAAAGATGTGATGGAAAGAGGCGAAATACGAGATTAAAATAAGAGAAAGATGTGATGGAAAGAGGCGAAATACGAGATTAAAATAAGAGAAAGATGTGATGGAAAGAGACGAAAGATGAGATTGAAACAGAAGAAAAATGTGATTGTGCTGAAAGAGAGAGAGAGAGAGAGAAAGTGGGAGAACAATGAGAAAGAAACATAATTTCCGAGCTAGACAAGGAGAAACAGAAATTTTATAGACACGAAAATTCGATGAGAGAAAGATGGAGAGTGAAAGAGAGACAGAGAGAGATGAGAAAGAGACAGAGAGAGAAGAAAGAGGCACACTGGGAGCAAACACAGATAGAGAGAAAGAAGGAGTATATAAGGAGATACAAAATACATAGATGAAGGGGGAAAGAGACATGAGAAACCAGAAGGGAGCGGTACAAAGACCGTCCTTTTGTCGCCATAGTAGGAGCAATCCCTCAGAATTACACTGCCGCGGAAGAGCAACAATCAAAAATTCACGAGCCGACTAATGCCACCATTCACGGAATCCACCCATCTGTTCAGCGAGCAAAGCCAGAAATTCATTTTGTGTACACAAACAAATTATCCGGGAGAAAAGTCTTTTCCCCTCTCTGTCTCTCTCTCTCTCTCTCTCCCTCCTAGACTCATCCCCACCGGCTATTTTCATTACCATATGACTATACTTCTACACTCATCCTAGATCCTTTTTAAAGCAGTCTCTCTTCCGCATTGTACTCCCTATTTGGAGCGTAATTGCATGTAAAAATCTAACACCTTGTGCTTGAAGCTTTAATGCCAACCATTATTATTATTCCTATACTACACACTCACATTGTATAATATGCACATTAATATGCTTTCACCCGCTTCTCTCCCCCCCCCCGCCAGAGGAAAAAAAATTAGGGAAATTACTACGGAATACATTATTCCCATTTACATGTAATAAAAAGGATCACTTAAGAGGATCGGTCTAATAAAATTTTACAGAGCATCTTTTCAAACATTTGAAAAAAAAAGGTTGTAAGTGGATAGGGAAATGAAGCAATTTTAGACACAGTTGGATGTTCGTCCAGTTTGGAAGGATTTTATACAATTTTATTGAATGTATAAGGTCCAGCAATAGAAATCCAGCACTAATATTTCCCATTCAATACATATTATAATCATTAGGGAATAATTTATTGTAAATTTAGCTTTTGAAATGTGTCTCATCTTGAACGCATGTGTGTGTGGATGAGGGAACGTGTAAATAATAAGTTAATTCCTACGCCAATGAATATACATGTGTACCCTTCGCCTTTTTTTGACTAAAAAGGGGCTTGTATGTGGACTGTGACAGGAATTCCAGGGGGTCCAACCGCGGCACTTTTGGGCAAGACAAGACGACCGAGAACAGCTTTCACTTCCCAACAATTACTCGAGTTGGAACGTCAATTCCGGCAAAATAAATACTTGTCCCGACCCAAACGATTTGAAGTGGCCACTTCCCTCATGCTCACCGAAACTCAGGTATTTACTAGATGTATATACATATATCTTATATCCTTTCTATATAAACATACAAAGACATGGATACATCCTATCACAGGCTCTGTTTATTTATTTATTTAGTATGTAGTATCAGTATTTGTATTCTTGTAAGCATCCCTCTCGTTAGGTTGTAAAAAAAAAGAACGAGAGAAAAAAAAAGGAAAACATTGAGAGATTGAAATGTTTTCATGAAACCTCCCCTAAACACTAGGTAAATATTTTACCTTTGATTTGAGCAAATAACAGTAAACAGATTTCTCAACATGTTCAACAACGGAATCTGTGGAAGTGATCACATTCATCATGTCTCATCAAATCAGTTTCTAAAATTACCCCGAACCTTCCTTCTTCATGTATTTACATAATATCTATCTACAGGGTCTCACTCTTTTGCTATTATAGTACCACCAATGCTAACAATCAATCAGCTTTTTTTTCTGTTCCAAAGTTCTACGTATTTACTCATAAAAATGCTTAAGATAAAATAAATTGAGCTGAAATTCCCGTTTCAAGGAGAACCACGTTTTTTCTACGTTGATTAATATCCATGAAACTACTGGGGATGATTACATGTTAAATGTTCCATAATCCCAGTCTTTTTCCCCAACATTAGGCAATGACCATAAAAGTGGGAGGGAGGGATACACACTGTATTGTTGCTGATACGTAATACTTTAGCGAGAAAAAAAAAGGGAGAGGGGAAAGAGCTACTAAATGGTCCTCAAATATCGACCATTCTTTGAAATGACAAAAGTGGGTGTACATCTGCTCTTTTAGGCTTTACGCAATTTATTAAGATAAAATCTTCTTGTTCTTCCTGTTCCATTTTTTTTCTCTGTGTGTGCAAAGAGGAGGTTTTTTTTTATGGGAAGTAAACTCCAAGTATTTTTCTCTATATATCTTTCTTATGACTAATCTTTCTCTAGTCAGCAGCTTGGCAAAGGAATTCGGGGTGACGGGGGAGGATTTTTTTACTGGGAGTTTACTGGGTGTTGTATACAGACGAGACTTTTGTATTATTACTATTATTTCCTGTACAAGCTCTTTCCTTACTTTTCCATTATAATCATCCTTCTCTCTCACTTTTCATCCTGTCTCGTTTTTTTCCTTTCTTTTCTCTGTTTCTGCCTTTTGCTGATTTTTTTTTACCACTTTGATCTTTCCTTTATATCCCTATTCTTCTACTCCCATCTGTCTCTTTTATTTCTCTCTCCTTTCCCACTCTTCAGTCTCTCTCTTATCTCACTATCCTTTCTCTCTATCTAATATTTCTCTCCTTTCTCTCTCTTCTGCCTCTCTTCTCTTTCTCTTCTCGCTTCTGCCTCTCTCTTTTCTTCTCTCTCTCTCTCTTTTCTCTTTCTTTCTCTCTTTCTCTTTCCTTTTCTTTCTCTCTTTGTCTTGTATTTTTCTTTCTCTATCTTTGCCTTATATCTTTCTTTCTCTTTCTTTCTCTCTTTGTCTTATATTTTTCTTTCTCTGTCTTTGCCTTATATCTTTCTTTTTCTTTCTCTCTTTCTCTTTCTTTTTCTTTCTCTCTTTCTCTTTCTTTTTCTTTCTCTCTTTGTCTTATATTTTTCTTTCTCTGCCTTTGTCTCATATCTTTCTTTCTCTTGCTCTTTCTCTCTGTTCCTTCTCCTTGCTCTCTCTGCCTACCATTTCAATCTCTCCAATTTCTTCTCCCATTTAATTGTTTACCCTTTGTCTACGAATCTCTCTCTCTCTCTTCGCCTTATTTATCGCGTTCACTTTTCCCTGTATCCTTCTTTTCTCTTTCCCTATTTATCTCTAGTAATCCCGTTTTACCCCTTTCTCCTTTTTTAAACTACTCTCTCTCTCTCTCGTTCTTCTATTCTCTGTCTATTTTGATCACTTTCTCTGTCCTCTCCCCGTAAAAGGGGTCTCATTCCGTTATCCTTGCGCCACTCTCTAACCGTACTTTTTCCTTCATTGCATGAACTCATGCCGAATCCCCAAAAACGCCCCCATTTCGTCCTTGCGCCTCCCCTCTTTTTCCCCAGTAGCTACCCCTAAAACATGTAATTCTACAGAATTTACAGCCCCAAAATCTCCTTTCGAGAGAGAAAATTAGATGGTAAAAAATGTGAGACAGTACCAGCATGTATTTCCTTTAACGTGATAACCTGAAGTTAACCTCGATGCTAAACTTGCTGTCTCTAAAAAATGAGAAAAGAAGAGTGAAAACGTGTGGTTAAAAATATGGTTTATTATTTGATATCCGCAGGTGAAAATCTGGTTCCAAAATCGGAGGATGAAATGGAAAAGGAGTAAAAAGGCTCAGCAGGAGGCGAGATGTAATAAAGAGGACGGTGAAAGTAAGAGTAGTAGTAAGAATTCCCAGAATTCCACCGGTCCAGCTCCACCCCCTCCGTCATCGGATCTCCTCTTCGACAAAGATGGACAGCAATCGCAGTCAGGTGGGGTGACCTCCTCGACCTCCCTCAAGGGTTTCCCATCATCCACCTCCTCCTCGGCGCTGGGAAATAGTAATAACAATAACGATTCTTCTTATCCACATCGTCACATAAAACTTAGGAAGAGCGTATGAGTGTTAAATATTATATAGTAATATTGTGAAATCTGAACTATTTGGATGCGCGGGAGACCAGAAATAGTAGTATGTACGGAGAGACAAAAAGAAATATTTTAATCGTCTTACCAATTATGATGATCATGATCATGCCCCTCCCCCCGCAGTTGTGAGTGAATGTGGAAAGGGCGATCAAAGAATGTTGTGTGTGTAAGGAAGGGAAGGATTTCTACAGATTCGACTGATTCGTATATATGTATAGAGATAAAGAGGGGGAGAAAAAGAAAAAAAAAAGTTTCTAATAATAAACCCAATAAAAGACGTCAAAAAAGTTTTTCCTCTCATTTCCAGAGAAAGGAGAGGGTTCCAGAGAAACATTGGGGAAGAAGAGTCATGAGAATGAAGAATTTCAAGGATTTACTACGGTCGATGGTGGTAGTGGTGGTGGTGGTGACGGCGGGGGCGAAGTCTCTCATAAATCTCATCGTCTCTTACTCTACTCAGCTCCTCGCAATCATTCCCTCTATCCACAGCTGGATTCACATTGCTCATGAAATTTTGGAGGAGGAAATTATTATTGAGAAAAAAACTCCAGTAAAAGGCAGTTTCCTCTCCAGAAAAAAAAAACAAAGGCAAATCAACAACAAGATTATTTTCAGCCAAAACAAAAGTCTTCAAGAAAAGAAAGTCCCTCAAGTCAATCTGAAATAAGGAGAGAGAAAGGATGACAAAAATTGCAGCCACAAAAGAAAATTTACCACCTTAACATCTGCTTCTCCACAACAAATATTTCTTGTTTATAACGACCTCAAACTGTGCTGAATCATTCCCATAAGAAAAACTAGGGGGGAAGTTAAAGCCATTAATCAATTAATAGGCTAACTGTCATTATAAATAATTCAACATGTTTTTTTTTTGCTACTAAGCCCCGGACAATTCTCCTCTTCCCGTATTTATGTAGTGTTCTCCGGGATACAAATATTTCTTTGCCAAGCTGATGTATTTTCAGTTTTTTTAAAAAAATATTCCAACATTTTTGAGGATTTTTATTTCAAAAAAATAAAATTGGCCAGCTAATTATTATTATTATTATTTGTTATTTTACTAAAGAAGTTTGATCAGTATAATGAAATATTTTTTGGGGGAGAAATAATATTCTGATATTTGTGCTAATTATATTAAGTTCTCTTTTCTTCTATCAAATGAACCGTTTAGACCAATTTGGATTTAGACCAAATTTAATCTCCTCTCCTTTCCAAAGAAAAATATGTTTCATTATATAATCCAATCCAGCATTTACTACCATAGTATAGTACTATTATATATTATCCTTGAGAGAGGAGTCTATAAATTCCATGGGTGTACACACGGATGATCTAATAAAGGAGGATAAAAAAAAACCTTAATTATACCCGGAGGCAGTACGTATATCCGTATTATAACCATTTCCTATATATATTATTACTTTGACTATAAGTGTATACACATACTAATATAAACTATGGTATTACCCAGATTTTAATAAGCATTACCAAGTTAATAGGCAAGCCATCTTTTTATGACTGCAGCTGCGTTCCAGCCTCCTCGTAAATAAATATTATAAATAATAATATTCTTAACGTATCGCTATAGAATGCCATATTTATTATCTTTTAGCAAGAACAATACAAAAAAATATTGCCATATATCTCATAATATATACACAAATATACATGTGTACATAGCCAATTTTCTCTTGTTAAATAAATCAAAACGCATGTAATGTTGTCTCTTTCTATACATTCATCCTCTTTGCCAGTCACACATGATTTCTCTTTTTTTCCCTTACTTTCCTCAACCTCGAAAAAAAACGGACTTTCTCTCCAACAAATGGCACCCTACTAATGTTCATAGTCTCAGTTTCACTCCATTTGCTCCCATTTTTTCATCACAAAATAATTTCTTCTCTGGTCCTCATCCCAGAATCTCTCCCCCCCCTAAACGGGGAACTTTTCTCTTTTCTGGCTCATTCACCTATCTCTTTCTCCTTCTATATCTCTGGTAAAAGTCATGTATTGATCCCTTGCCTAAGCGTTAAGGTCAGCAATTGGAAGAATATGGGGGAAGAGAGGGGGACATGAGCAAATTAAGAGGGAGGAATACTACCATTCTCTCACGTATGTATACACACTTGAACGAAAGCGGGAGGAATCATTTGTTGTCCACGACATTACCATCGGAGAGATGAGGGAGAGGAAGAGACAGAGACAGAGAGAGAGAGAGCAAGAGAGAGAGAGAGAGAAATAGGGGAGAAATCCCCAACCAAAAGACATGAATTCAAAATAGTCATGAGAGAATCGTTTATGTGCGGCTTTATGAAGATCAATACACCGTTGGAAATCTGTAAAAATGTTTTTTTTTCCTTCCTCCATTCCTGCGGAGACAAGAAAGCATGTGGGTTTCCGTTCCCATATCCAAGCTACCACATGCATCCATATATGTACATACATACTCATATCCTCTTGTAAATGCCATCCAATCCATGCCTGTGTAACTACATACTTTTAGGTATTAAGTAAGTGTACGGAGTGTACCAGGAATGAAGATGAAGGGGGAGAGACAATTCCGAGAAATGGCCACGCAAAGGGGTTGATAATGCTAGTATTAGAAAACCATGTAGATTAGTTAAGGGAGTGTGTTCCTAGGAAAGGCCTGAAGGAGGGAAGGGGTTGTTAAAAAAGTTCCCATGAAAGGGGAAAGACGACCAGACGACAAAGTGACTATGTATAAGTGGAAGATTGGAGAAAGACCATGGGAAGAAAGCTGAAAAAAGAAAGCAAGAGAGAGAGAAAGAGAGAGAGAGAGAGGCTAGAAATTCTCCCTCTTATATCCATAAGTGTGTGTGTGAGAGGAGTAAATGACGTGATTTAGAATCAAAAGATGAGAATATTGTTCCAACATAGGCCAAAGAACATTATTTTACCAAAAAGAATTTCCTCTTGTTGTTCCCTTCTACGTACCATGTCCTCTATATAACGTCTGTAGTATATGGATCGGAGAAAAAACTTTAAAGGGATACGACCACTACTACTTTTCCCTAGCAGATAAGAAAGAAAAAGAAGGCGAGAATGAAAGCGAGGAGAGAGAGAAAGAGAGAGAGAGACTCCATCCCAACGTGAGAGATGGGAAAGGGGAGTTGTAAATCTTTGGCGTGAAATTTATGAGCAAACTTTTCTCCAAGTTGTTTGTAACGATGGTGTAGCGAATCGAGAATTGTGTGTGTGTGTGTGTGGGGGGATAGAAGAGATTCAACAACTAAAAAGATCTGAAACTTGAGACAGTGCCTAGGAGGAGGCGGGAGGGCGACTTTTTTTTACGTAGTCCCCATATATGTAAGGTGAAAGGAAGAGTGCCTTAAGACTCCTAAGAGGAGAAGGAGGAGGATGAGGGAATAGGATGGGGCAAAGGAATAATATCTTGCATTAGTAGCCCTTCTTTCACTGATTCTGCCCAGGCTGGGAAATGTGGTATAGTTGGTAGAAAAGTGGTAGTATATAGTAGTACAAAGTTAGGAGGAGACAGAGAGAGAGAGAGAGAGAGACAGAAAGGGAGAGAGAGAGAGAGAGAGAGAGAGAGAGAAAGGGAGAGAGAGTCAAGTAGCGAGACAGAGATCGTGTTTGTATCTGTGGCTACGTCTGAGGAGAGAGACAGTTAGGGAGGGAGAGAGAGAGTGAGGGAGACTGAGAGAGACAGTTGAGAGGGGAGGGGGAGAATCCATAGCTATTTCTCAATGTTGTTGGTAAAGAGGGAATGCCGTGATTTCCTAGCCATTACTTTGTATGTGTGGCTCATTTAACCAGCAATGTAATTTGTGTGAGTAGTTCGGGAACGTCACTTAGTGCTCTACGCTTTGAAATGGAAATGGGACTCGTGCTAATCTAACTGAATGCCACTTACCAGTGAAATAGACTAGCCGCTCACATCACATAATGGCTCCTAAAAATCCTCTTTGCCTTCTTCTTAAGCCTCCTCCTCCTATTTCTCTTTTACTGCCCCTCCTCTTCCTCCTCCAGAGCCTCCTCCTACTCTTTTTCTTCCTCCGATTTCCCTCTTGCTTTCTCCCTATTTCTCCCTCTTGGCTTTATTTCTCTCCCTTCCTTTTCATATTTCTTTCGTCTTTAATTCACTCTCACTCTCGCTACTTCCTTTTCTTCTTATCTCTCCTCCTGTTTTTTTTTATACTTTGCTATTTTTTCTCTTTCTCCCATGTTGTTTGCTTTCGTACTTGTTTTTTATCTCTTTCTTCGTACCCTGTTATCACTTTTTTTTTGTTCTTACCATAACTAGTCACTCTATCCTTTCTTTTTATTTTTTCCAGTTTTTTGCATCCTATTAATATGCTTTCTAATACTCGCTTCCTTTCGCCTTATGCTCTCTAATTCTCCCTGTCTCATTGTGTATTGTTGCTGTCTGCAAGTTTAAGTTTTCTAATTCTCGTATCTCGTTCTATTTATGCTTTCTAATTATCTTTTGTTTGTCCGTTTCTTCTTCCCCTTTCGCATGTTAGTTCTGCATGTCTTTCTCACATGTTTGTCTTTACCAATTTCCGTGTCATTTCTGCTATTTCTAGTTGTCATTATTCAGTTACGCGTTTTTTGTTTAGCTTCTTACTTTTTCTACTATTCTGCTTTCTCCCCCTGCATTTTCTTTAGTATCCTATTGTTCCTATTAAATTGTTAAATTTCTTTCCCTAGATTGTTTTGAGGGTCAGTATTGCTGTTTGTTGATAGCTTACCCATGCCGTCTTCTCTTCTTTATTTATCTTATCTCCCTCTTTTCCATCCTTATTTCCTAGTTGGTCTACTTTCTCTGCTCTCATTGTCATACTTCCACTTGCATTTCTCCAATTTTCAAAAACACAAACTTCAATTTTGTGGCTCTAAACCAAAGCGAAGAATGAGGGAAAATAATTAAAATGATCCCTTCCATAATTACAGGTTATATCAATCACCACTAGTATTTACGCTCAATGTTCTGGTATTATTGTGGGTATGACATTGTATTGGAGAGCTAAAGGGGAAAGTGAATGTTTCTATTTGAATGTGTATATATACACATGTCGTGTTAGTCGTGTAGTATGTGGTTGGAGTGGGTAAAGAGGGGAAAGCAGAAAGAACCACAAGACGAGCTGAGGTACGGTAGGAAATGCTTGTAAACATCGGCGGTGATACATTGGACACTGTCATGTCACTGCCAGTGACGCTCCTTCTCTCCTCACAAAAAGTCAGACACCCCAAGCAGTAAGTAATAGAAGTAGCTTTACATGACACAAGACTCATAAATTACGTCGATTCATCTTCTTCATCCGATGAACACACACAGCCACATCCTCTGTCTTGGGTCTTGTGTCTTGTCTCTCTCTCTCTCTCTCTCTCTCTCTCTCTCTCTCTCTCTCTCTCTCACCCTCTCTCTTTCCCTTCCTTTCCCTCTTGCTTTCTTCTTGCATTATTTCCAGCCGTGTATACATAAGAGAGTTTTACATCCTTCCTCAAAGTGTACATGCCCTCCGCCATTCTGACTGATTTACTCACGAAAATATGATAAATGGAAATGGTCAAACACTTTTATTTTATTACCATTTTCAAGTCCAACCTTGTACATGCCGTTAAGGGTCACCTATCAGGTACTGTATCGGGTATCGCTATGACCTCTCCAGTAAATCTTATTGCTCTAGCTGTTCCTCTCAACCTCCTTTCTCTGTCTTTCTCCCTCTCGCTCTCTCTCTCTCTCTCTCTCTCTCTCTGCCGTTATATAGGCAAGATCAATCTAATCAAAAGACTCTTCTAACTCCCACACAAAATAGAAACATGGGTACAAACTGATGGTGAGTTCGTTGGAATTTTATCTCATAACAACCACCGGGTCTGATGGGTACATTGGGAAGCCATCAACTCATAAAAATCCCTCAATACAGATATAAGTTCATATTTACAGAATATGCTTTTGCATGGGGGGTGACTAAAGGAATTACTTTATTAGGGATGTGAAGGTTTTTTTTTTGGTTGGAAAACCAAACCATGGTGATTAGTAGCAGTACAACGACTATTTCCACACTGTTCCGCTTCCCAGTACAATTTTGTCGCCAACCAACCATGTGTGGGAGTGAATGAGGAAAATTTGGGAAATGTGTGGGATTCTATAGTAAAAAAGCCTGGATAGGAAATGCTCCGGGGCCGAAGAGGTAAACCGGGGAGACGAAGATATTTTACGGGCTGTGGAGGACGACTGGAGAGATAGTGGAGAGGAGGGCTAGGTGAGCTAGAGGATGAGAGAAAAAGGTTGAAATGGAGGGAGACAGTGGCGGAGAGAGGAAGGGGCTGAGAGAGAGAGAAGGATATAAAAAGAGGTTGAGAGATAGAAAAAAATCTTGGAAGAGACAGGAGAGACAGGAGAAATGATCAGAGAGACAAAGAGAAAGAGAGAGTGAGGGAAGAGAGATGAAGAGAAGGAGGAAGATGCACATATCTATATGGCGGAGACTCAGCCTGTCAGAGAGGGGGAAGAGAGAAAGCTGGGAGTGGATCTAGGAAAAAGAGTGTTGATTATGGTATGGTTCACCCTCGAGGGAACAATTTATCTCGACTGAAATGACTACACTTTTAATTAAAGCTAAATCGCTTCATCGCTCCCTGGACATTACTTTGATCTAGAGCTAATTAACTGAGGAAAAGTCTAATCTAGCGCTAATTCCTGTCATTCCCACCTACTCTCACTGGACTCTTTCCCCGTGACTGGAGGAACGTCTCTTGAAGATGATTATTGGCAACGATTAGTCCTTCCTCTTACACCAACTTGTTCTTAAATTAGAAACATCGATCCAACTTTTTTTTCACTGTCTTTCTCTCCCCTTACAAAATCCTTGGAATTGTCATTATATTAAAAAAAAAAATCTTCTTGCCACTCTTATCCCAGTCTCCTTCAGGGTCTTATGGATTCCATGTTCTTCATTTCTATTACTGCTCCTAGAATAGAAGCTTGTCCATTATGATGACGCTCACACCTTCCATTAGGACGGTCTTCTTCCAGATTTTAGATGGAACCATCTCTGTCCTCCAAAACCACAAATCGAAGGCAGGTGGTCAAACCCTAATTGCGCTCTGGATTGTTTGAATGTCAGATTCTGAAGATTATACATTTGCAGTAAAATTAATAATTTTGAACATATCTTTCTACATACATGTTATATATATGTATATAACATGTATGTTGTGCATATGTGCGTATATTGTACACGTAGTTACGTTCACAAGGGGTATACTTGGCACATATTCTGCCACTCCGGGATGAATTACTCGTACGAATAGTTCCTGGAGTGATTTTCATCCTTTAATTGCTCCCAAGCAATCAATGTTTCAAAAGGGGTGTTTGAAGTCATGTGTGTGTGTCGCAGGGAAGTAATTAATTACCACTTTAACCCCACCAACCACCGTCATTTCTATACAGATGCTTTTACTACTTCGTCCCTATGTACATATACACGAGAAGTGTACCAGCAGGCTCTTATTCCATTCTATACACACATGTCCATGATACGTTTTTGCCAGTATGTGTACATATGTACATAAATGAGTCTGTATACGGATGAAACACTTATTTATATGGTGTGTCGTACAGTGTGCTACTAATCCTCCAATGTGCGACACAGTCACGAGCTGGAGAGGCGAAATGTGGCATTTGGAGAAATAAAAGGGAAATGGAGGCTTTGTCGACTCTTTAGCAGGACATCAGAGGCTGTGGACAACAATCCTTTATCCTTAAATGTACGAATTTGATTACGATATAAAAGTGACCATTTCATTTAATGGCAAACAAGTTTCTCCTCCCAGTTAGCTAACGCAGCGGTCTCGTGATGGGTGATAGTCTTAATGCATAATAGACTTTATAGTGTGAACATGTCGAATGTATATAGCTATAGGTATACATTACAAATGTTGGAGTTCCAGCAGTCTTTTAGCTATTTCTCAAAAACATTCACCCCAAAATATTCTTCCCTAATTCCTCCCTAAACGTTTTCCCGTCATAGTCATTTTACTCCACAGAATCTCAGCGCATCGCTGGTCGTAAGTGTATACAATTGGAAATAAAATGACCATTGGATTTACTGGAGAAAAGAGGCTCTCTCACCCCTTTCCCGGGTGCACAATGTCTGGTATGAGTCGTTTTGACGATCGTAAAAGACTCGATCAGCAACCTGATCTATTGCAAATGATGGATTAGATGACTTGGTATGTTTAGAAAACTGAATTCCGTGGAAGAGGGTCACGATTTCCGGGGGTTCTTCCACCAATGTCTTTTATTTCTATTACAACTCTATCCTATTTGTATTGATTGCATCTGGGATGGGAAAGTAACCTATGGGAGATCGATCTTTTGTTAAAAACAAATTCCTTTTTCCGTAATGCGGGCTTTTTTTTTTAGATTTTTATCCAAATTGGGTAATGTGAAAGGATAATGAAACAACATTTTTTTTTTGTACAAACATAATGTTGGAGCTAAAATCTTAAACTACTGTAAATATTTCTCCCTGCAGGCTTTTCAATCGTAATTTAGATTCAATTTCGATCATAATGTAAATTCAGATCAAAAGTTTTTATGATGATTTTCTCAGCATACATTTGCAGGCACTCGTGAAACACTTTCTCTTACAAAGAGAAAGTATGCCGTCCACAAGAGTCAGGGATAAGTCGCCATCTACCGCCTTCAAAATTTACCTTCACGAATTGTACGGTACTATTTGGACGGTAAACTGAAATGCGTAAAAACGTAATTCCATTTCTTTATTAGCAATTCATCTTGTATTGTCGTAACAATATTTAGTTTCAACCTCAAATTTTAAATGGAGATAATTGTAAATATTCCGAGATTTATTTGACAAATGATTTCTATCCTCTGCAGCTTCATATCATACCCTATGAAATTTGTACTGTAGGTACAAATAGATTAAAAAGTATTAGTGCCCTGCCACAATGGATCTAAATCCGTGGATTGTCTACAGGGAGAAAGTTTGTATAAAAACATAATCCTACTTAGTACTTACGCGGGTAAATTTTCGTGTACAGGCACTTAAGTGAGAATAATCATTATGCATACAAAGAATATTACAAATATCATGAGAATTCAGACATGGAATATGCGAAATGAATGCACAAATTATCATTTTTGTTTTGAATTTTTTTATTCGAATTGAGAAATGTGCTCTCAATTCAAATAATAGTTATATATTTTCATATTTTTTTCCCCAACAATTTGCATTAATAATAAAAATGCAGGCATATGTATCATATGTAACGATGTCATTATGCACGATGAATATATTTTCAAACGGAGTATTTCTTTTTTTTGCTCGTGGTGTGTATGTTGATAGTTAAATAAATACAAATCCAAAACATCCAAACTGAGCGATGTGTAATGACAATAAATTAAATTGTTTGATAAAGACGATAACAATAATAAATATTAAGTAATAATTATTAACTGTTAAAAATTTACTTAATTTTGTTTAGAGGTAAAAGCCAGTTTATCGTCTGTAGGTGGTCGGGGTGGAAGTGGAACAATTTTCAATTTGATGCTGGGTGTACTCGAACTTTCAGATGCGGTGTTGGATTTACTGGAGTGTTTCTTTGATGAATGCTTAGATTTCTGCTTGTCCGTGGATATAGGAGTGTTGTCAATTATTTTTGAACTTAAACTAATTTTAATTTTATTCGCGGATGGGTCAGCAAAGCCGTGCACGGTGTTCTCCATTTGATTTGGGTGCTTTATCTTCAGTTTGTCTTTCTCTTTGTGCTTTTCCTTCTTGTGCTTCTCCTTGCGCTTCTTATCCTTTTCATCCTTACTTTTATCTTTATTTTTATCTTTGTGTTTTTTCTCTTCTTTATCCTTTTTATCCTTCTTATCCTCGTGACGCTCTTTATCTTTGTCTTTATGCTTATGTTTTTCCTTTTTACTTTTCTTAGCTTTCTTTGGCGGTGATTCCCCGTCTACACCGTCAATAAGCATTAGTTTACTAGGTGAGGTCACTGTTGCATCAGATTTTGGAGCTAATAAATTTCCAGATGTTACAACCGATGTCAAGGAATTAGTTGCCAAAACATGTGGAAGCGAAGAGATAGGTAGTTCTGGTTTTTCTTCTAAAGGAACGGTACCAACAACAGTTTTAGTTTCGCTACCGCCGACGTCATTAGAGGTACCACGACCTCCCAGTCCAAATTCAAATAAATTGGGAAACACGGTAGAGCTAGGTACGGAAGGCATTGTGAATGTATCAGAATTACTATTTCCCTCTTTAGCACCGATGCCAGAATCACCTATTGGACTTAGTTCGGCCCTCACAATGGACTGGATTGATGACGAAAGGAAATTAGCGCTCTCCATCAGCTCTGGGTCCGGGCTAAACAGAGATGTCCTCCCAGGAGGAATCCGGGGTTCACTTGATGCGCTGCTATTATCAACCCAGTTCTTTGATGGCTCCGTCGTCGCAGTAGTAGTGGTGGGAAGAGATGTGGATGGTAAATTACCTGCGTTTCCTCCTGAACCGAATGCGTCAACTATGTTTATTCAATGACATTGAATACAATTAATATAAAATTAATGTAAGATACCTAAAATAACTCAAATGTTTAGAATCGTAAGAATTACGAGAGAACTGTTTAAACGCCCTGAAAGCATTACGGCAGTAACTACAATTTTACCTGGTTTATTGTCAACCAATCTCGGTCTAGATGGTTGAGACTGTGAATTAACAACTGGTCGACGAGTTGAATCGTCTGAATTTTCCCTTTTGCCGTTGAAGTCAGCGGGATTCTTCAGAAAAACAAAGGAGATTACAATATATCTTACGTTGGCGAAATTTTAACGATTAAGCCAATGTAGACGTACCTCTCGCCGCGTGGAATTTTCATGGTAAGGCTTTTTAGTTTGATTAAAAAGAGGCGGAGGAGGAGGCATCTTATTTATAGATGAATTCCCTGTTGTTTGTGACGTGGAGCTAGAACCTAATGGTTTTGACGAAGAATGCTGCCCAGCTGCTGGTGGTTGAGATTTCGTGTTGTAACTGTGCGAGACTTTGGACGGCTGTTGGTGTGGAGGCTTAAGTGGATGTTGCTGACCACTTGCGGGATGAGAAGTTGGTGGTTTCGGCGGTTGTTGCCCCTGCTGAGGTCCATGACTCTGACTATGAAATCCACTAGGATGGGAATGACTACTGCTTGGTCTATTGCTTGATCCATGTGAATAGGCCTGCGGATGGTTAGAGTGATGTCCTTGCGGTTTCATGTGAGGCATGTTGTGAGCGTCTTTGGCACCGTGATGTGTTCCTGGAGGAGGAACTCCCTTGTTTCCTGTATAGTGAAGGTGCTTAGATGAATTATTGCTGGGTAATCCCTGGGATCCAGGATGCGGCTTCATTGGGTGATGTCCTATTCCTCCGTTTACTTTAGGCTGCTTATTGCTTATCTGACTTCCACCAGGTTTTGCAGCGGAATTTGGTCTAAAAAATCCAGAATAATATTCAGTTATAAACTTCAAAAATTCTTTTCTAGCGTGATGATATTGTTACCAAACGATACCTTTTCCCAAGGGTAGTACTTGTCCCTGCCATGGTTGCAGGAGAGTGTGAGCGAGAGGGAGCCCCTGGACTATTGGGGTCTACGCCTAGTGTAGGAAATAAGGCTAAACTACTACCACCACCGCCGGATTGATTTAAACTAAGTATTTTCTTTTTTAAACGTGACGGAGATTTATCAAAAATGGCTAGGAACTCAGTCGTTAGTTTTTCCAATTGCTCCTTGGTTACGGTGTCATCCACATACCAAAACCAATCTTTTCCTTCCTTCGAGCGCGGAATCTTTTTAGAAAACGGTTGTTCGATTATCCACACATTCAAATATTAATCAATTACCTAATACCATCGTCGTCTAATATTATTTACTCACCTCCCAATTCGACCATTTGCAAGTCAAGTGAATGCAAACACAAGCTACCACAGTTGGTTTGTACTGCAAACACATCGTTGTTAAATGAAGGCTAAAATTCATAAAAACAGCAACGATTTCATTAAAATAACTTTTGAAAACACAGAATGGGAACTAATATTATCCAGTCTGTTCGAATATATATAATATATACATACAAAACACGAATCGACCTTAATCTAAAAAAAACATAACATCAAATGCAGACACAGGCCAATAAAATTATTGCACAGATAGAGTATCATGCACGTGCTGTAGATCTAGTGGTAGTAATAACCATGCTTAGAAGCAGACCGCAATTTCGTCAATTGGGTTCTCCTCAATTGAGTGTAACAAACAGTTATTGATACAACAAAAAAATAAATAACAATTACAACCAATCAAAAGCAACATTTACGGGGCCATTCTTTGTAAAGCAACAAAACAAGATCAAGTACACTTACCTATTGGTTGCCATGAAGTAGGAAGTTTGAGCAAGATCTTTGCTAGCTAAAATATACGAAATCGTATTTTAAGTCTTAGTGTTTACATTGTACGCGCAAAAACGTACACAAATATACGAAATCGTACCTCGTACTAACTGACAACATTTAACCACGTGGGTGTGAGGATGATCAATACTGATATCAAAACCCAACGTTTGCAGCAAAATATTCTCAGTCATCACAAGCTCCGATGTCTGCTCAGCATAATTCTGTCATTTCCAAACCATGATTAAGTAAAAACCCTTGATAAACGCTTTCATTCGTAGTAGAATCATAAAATCACAGCATCAAAGTGTAGCTTACTTCGGATTTTGTATCAATTGGTGGGCTGTCGCGATTAAGGCAATAGTGAGCAACTTTTATGACATGCTCCAATTTCCTTGGCTGCTCCTCAACTTTGGCAGCTAGAAAAATAGAAGCTGTCGAGACATGGTTACGGTGAAACTGTGTAAAGGAATGGTACATATAAAACCGATGCATGTAGACTATAGCTGTATTGATGCAGAGCTGGTTCCTGAAATTATTCGAAAAGAAACATGTTGAAATCAAACAAATCAATTAAATAATGATATTAGTTTCAAATACAGGAAAGTGTAATGCTTCACCAGTACGAAACAACATCAAACACACTATCAGAGACTAGAGAGAATGCAGAGCATAGTAGGAGGCAAACAGTCGCATGTCAAGAGCTTAAAATATTACATAACATTACATACACTACGAAGATAGACTTCAAACTACTAAGATGACGATCATAAAACAAAACAAGCCTGAAGAAGCCTGAGCATAGCACGCAATTTATCCATGCAATGAAAAAGTTTGGAAACAGTACAGGATACTGCAGAGAAAAGAACATGCTACCGATACCGGTACCTATCTATAAAGTTTAGAGAAGGCGAGAGACGGAACCCGTTGAAACCCATTTTTTGAAGTTTAGAGTATATTTGCAGTTGCAAAAAACTTACACTTGTAACCTCTGTCCCATGTCTTGAATAAAATTAGCTGATTGCTGTCGATAAGTGAGCTCTTTATCTGGATCAATTCCACACTTACGACTTGGAGTTGTTTCCAGTCTTTCTCTTTCAAAAAACCATCTATTTGGATCCGGACCAGTTGGACCGTCCTCAGCCTTATCTTCCATGGTAGCATTTGCTGCCACGGTGGAGGGAGACACTTGTGAAGTCATTTTTATTTTTTGTTTTGTATTTTTTTAAAAATTTATTTAATTACAATTGAAAAAATGTAAAATATATGTATTAGAAAGTAAGTTAATATTACAAAACACGGAACAAATAAGTATTGAGAATGAACACGTACAACATGTCTCCGTGAAGGTTTTTTTATATACCCGAAACTCTATCTAGCACATGTAACAAAGATGATATCACCTAATTAACATCTACAACAATTCTATATAAAATACAGCATTCAAATAACAAATTTTTACGAAAAAAAACATGTATTATAATACATTAATATTAAGTTTTGTAGGTGAAATCAAGGCCAACAATACAAATATTTACGTACAGGAAAGGAAATGAAAACGTTCGTAAAAACAATATAATAGAAGAATTAGTGGAAAAATCGTCTGAAACGAAAACGTATATGATCACAACAGTAATAATAATAACAGATTAAGAAAAAAAAAACTTAAAACTAAATTGTTTTTTAAAACGCCAATTTCAACATCTGATAATCATGATTACGGATTTTTTCATAACTCGGTCAATTCCCTACAAATTGAGAGAGAGACAGAGTGAATGAATTAAAAGAGAGAAAAAGAGAGTTAAAGAGAGAGACAGAGAGGGAGAGAAAAAGAGAGAACTTTTTCTAAATTATTTTAACCTACAATTATTGTTTCTACTATATTTACACTGACTAGAGAAATATTTTTGTAAAAATTACGTAGCACACTAAGCACGGATGGTACAACAAAAATTTTAATGCAGATTTATGATGTTAATTGTGGAATAGATTCTTAATTTTTTCACAATTTCTTCCAAAAAAAAAAAGAAAAATCCCCCGTGTTGTTCAGAAAATCGTGCAATTTGGTGTAAAACGACGGAATTTCAACGCTTCCCCAGAGTTTCCACACTTGGTCATGTGACACTTGGTCATGGGTCCCTTCCCTTCCCAATGCAATACATATGAGCACACACAAAAACCAGATGGGCGAGCTTGAAGAGCGCCAATTTTTGAATTTTACAAGTTAGTCCGTCACTTGCTCACTTCCTCTCTTAAAAAATTCCAAACAAACAAAAAATATAGGTACACCAAAGTATTGATATTGACCTGACAAAAAAGCCTACTGGACGTGCTTTTAGTGCATGTTATTTAGAAATGGAAATAAATACCATGTAGTTAAGTACCAGTTACCATTTGCATTCACCTGGTTTACCCCTTTCCTTTCACCATCACAATTGGTACGACAATATTTCTAAAGAATATACGGAACATATTTACTCATGTTGTCTGCAGCTAAGTATAAGCGCGTATTCAACCCTTTCATACCAAGAATATCTCCATAATCCCTGAAAAATTCCATATATATAATATGTAGTTGTTTTTTTTTGTGAAACCAAGGCGAGTATATGTATAGACTATAGACGTACTGTAACTTGGATTACTCTGCAAGGGTTAATATAGAAGGGGAGCAAAACACGCGGTAAAACTATGTGATTAAGTTATTGTCATCCCCTTTTTTCCTTTCTTTGTTATTCCGTGTTGTCCCGAGACAATAGGACATGTATCAATAGAGCACATCCCCATCATTACAAGTTGCATAGGATACGATCTCCGAAGAACGTTTGGCCCAACACGGGACGAATAATAGTCATGTGACATGTTATTAAAGCAAATGTATTATAATATGATAATATCTATACGGTCGTAGATTTCCTTTTCTGTAGAAACTTGCGTCAAATACTGGGTTAGCTAAATCATTGTAATCATTTATTGGGTATAGATAGAAAAACTGTAGGACTCCGGATGTAATCTCATGACAAGGTAGTGTGCCACCTGAGGTTGAGTATAGGTATACAGGTATACTACAAGGCGAAATGCGAGCTGGGTTAAAATGGGAGTAGGGACGTAGGGAATATAACTGTGAACTTCGAGTGCGGGCATGTTTCGGGGAAAATTATGGAGGAAGCCTGTACCCTACTTTTTTAATCCTTTTGGGTAAAAGCTACTTCCTTGGTACGTATTTTAATGCTCTTTTATACAGACATTACATTAATTTTAGACAGAATAATATTCGTAAGAACGGACTACAGGGTCATCAGGATCAATAGGAATAGGCTATCGAGGAATATTCAAAATACACAATTTATGTACATAGTTACAAAATGTTTGGCGGAAGGCTTATATAATTTTTTTTATTATAATTTATTTATTTGTAGTAAATAAGGTGGTGTAAACATATGTATTTGTCACTTAATTAACTAAGTATATGTAAATGTAAATATAAGAGAATAAAATACTTACGGTGTACAAGATTAAAAAATTGAAAAATTCACAGAACCTTAAATATTACTACAATCAAGAAGTACTCTTGTAAATAAGAAAACGTTTTTGTTTAAAAATTGTTTGTTACACCAATGAGCAAACGCGTAATCATTTCATGTAAACATTACAAAAGGGTGGTGAAAAAATTGTGGAAACACGAACACAGGAATTCAAAAGGCATTTTCTTGATCAAATGGCTTATGAGAGGAGTATGGTGGTTTTCTATATATAGTATTAATTCAGTATTTTCTTTACATGTCTTCTTTTCTTGCGCGGTGTACAATTATTTTTTTATAAGTGAAATATAAGGACGACATTCAGTCTCTTGGTAAATTGCTATTACTTGGTCTTCACGGCTGAGTTTTGCTCTTGACATTTTGTACCCATTACGACTTCGAGCTGAAATCAATGTAAAAAATGTCGGTCAGACATGCAAAATTAATGAACGAAATAGAATGTATTTATAACCGCAGTACAATTTCCTGTCCGCAGTCGGGTCCGTGTGCAATACGCAATACCTATATGGCTGAAACTGATTGTTAGAGTAATCTAACTATTAGCAAGGTAAATACAAATGATATGAAGAATATACTGTGAATATTTGATTTATTGGGTGTATGTGTATACACTGTGTCAGCCAATGTCCAGGCAGCAAGGGTAAAGAAACACGAAAGGTTTTAAATAATAGTTTCGCATGTACGTAAAGTGTAAGTATATACCGTATAGCCGTATTCGTACTGTGCACCAATCCCTGGCCCCCGTTCTGTGGTGTAGTAGTTACACTTATACAATAAATATACCTGTAGCATTCAATGACTAATAAATAATAAAAAACGGATGCATACATCTAATTTTCTTTTCTCTACACAATTAGTCATTGACCGATCGTACTGCACACTCAATATGCTTAGGAGAACTAGATCTAGAGATTCCTTCGTTCCATATAAACTTACAGCCATTGGCGGGAAATTTAGTATCACGTTGCCCCTGAACCTGCTTGACGTGCTATCACGCCTGCTGCATGCACTGTGCAGACCTTTATATAACTCTACGAAATGGCTTTGCATGTGACAATAGTAGTAAAAACTTTTCTCGGTAAAATTGGGCAATAAAGTCTCAAGATTTTCTACCTGAGAAACATTCCTATATTATGCCGGGGACACTATGACGAACAAAAATACAAACAAAAAAGCAATTGGGATTTACCTTCTCCAGTGCGTACTGCAATTTCTCTCGAAGTTGCGGTGTACATCCGTACTGTTCTACAAGGCTGTATTTAAATGTTCGCATGGGTTTCCCGTGCTCTAGTGTAGTGATGGCACCCATGAGTGGGCAAAGTATCATTTTAGTATGGTCCCGGAAATTATTAATCTGAAGCGTTCCGTTAGTTAGAACCATTACAACGGCTCGAGAGGTACGAAACCAGGTCCACATACTTGGTAACCTAGTCATACTGGCAGTTTCACTTGAGGGAAGGTTTCCTCCAGCCTGAAAATTCATACCCACATTGACATCAATAATCGCGGTTCCTAATGACATTGAAACAAAGCTATATATGTATATTACATTTGATAAACGATTTAATGTTAGATTTACCCTAAGGAGGTTCTCGCTCATGTATTGTTGAAAGTAATTGAGCAACTTGACTTTCTTTTGGAGCTCTGCAACTGGAAACTTGTCCCTGAGATGATAGTGCTCACGTCCATTCTTGTCTATGTAATGCATATTTTGTCCATCAGGAAGGAGAACCATGCGGGTCAAGTCGTTGAAACTGACTCCAATGGAATCATCTGAGAGCTGGTACCCGAATCCGTACTTATCGGAGTAATCTACCCACTTGGATATCCATAATAAGGGGGCCGAATTTGGATCTTCAGCATCGTCATCATTAGTAACCTTTTTCGCTTCTACATCTTTGCCGAGGACTCTCTTGATTTGCGTGCGTAGATCCTTCATGTATACTATGCAAGAATGTTTCTTAGGTTCGGCTGGTGTTGGCGGTGCAGGTGACTTCGGATTGTATGCAGCCAGAGGAGGTCGAACTTGATGTTCAACTTGTTGTTGTCCTGGAACGTAACTAGGTCTTCCATCAAATCTAGGTTGAGTCGTTAAACATGAGGCTGGCAAGGACGACGGGATGTAAACCTTGCCGTTAAGGAATTCCGAGGTTAAAACTTGGACGGCCGTGGGTCTCATGGTAGGGTCAACTTGAAGCATTTTCTGAATAAGTTGTTTTGCGGACGCAGTGACTTTGGGAGGTAAGAAATACTCTCCCCTCCTAATTTTTGAGTACGTATCTTTGAGCGTATGCGTTTCAAATGGCGGTTTACCGATAATCAACGTGTATAAAATACATCCGATCGACCAAATGTCGACTTCAAAGCTGTGACCTTTCTTGGCTAACACTTCAGGTGCGATGTAGTTCGGAGTCCCACAAAGAGTTTTCTTTCTCTCACCGTTGAACTCAATTGTAGTAGCTAGTCCAAAGTCACCCAATTTAAGGTTCATATGATCATTAATGAAAATGTTGCCGAGTTTTAAGTCGCGATGAACTATATTCTTCTCATGAAGATAACTAACGGCAAGCATTATTTGTCTTAAAAAATAACGAGCCTCAGTCTCAGTCACAGTTTTCCGACGTTTTTGCAACTCCATCAAGCTCTGCAAAATAAATACGAAAAAAAAATCATTTTCGAGCAAATATATAGCAAACACACATGGTCTCCTTCTAGTGCATCACCCTCTTGCTACCTCCATCCCCGGAAAATGCACCGTCGACTTTACACGCTCCATACTTATTACTTCCCCAGAAAAATCATATGATCTCATGCTCGCATCCTATGGTGCTTTCCCCGCCAAAAGAGCCCCAAAAGCACAGTCTGCGCTTGCTTCCCCCTATTCACAATACTACCACGAGGACATTCCCCCCTCCGCATCCCTCCCAGTTTCCGTTGCCCGTTAAAAACATACACACTATCCACATGCAGAAAAATGTGTCAAAATCCCACTTCAAATCACAACCACCATACATAATACGTATAGAGAAAGAGAATCAATCACATTCCTCATGAATCTTTAGATCACCTCATACAATACAAAGAATGCGAAGTATATGTGTACATGTACATACAATAATAGAGAATCAATTAGAATAGAAATCCTCCTATACTTTACCTTCTTCGCACAAAGTTCCAGGATAATGTAAACGTTGAGGTCATCCTCAAAATAGGAATGAAAGCCCACAATGTACTCGTGATTGAGATCACGATGAATGGAGATTTCTTGAGCCATTTTGTCCCGTTGATGAGGTTTCACCAACAAACTCTTATTAACAATCTTACAAGCGTAGATATTTTTTGTACCGATTTCCGTCGCTTCATAACACTTGGCAAAACCGCCTTTACCCAAGAACTTCCCTCTTTGGTAATGCTTCTTTTTCGTTTTATCCACGATGATCTCCGGGATCTCCTGTCTCAGGTCATCCGGTCCACCACCACCCACCCCTCTGGCATTTATATTTGCCATAATTGCGATGACCCTTACTTAATACACAAATGTGTCTACTCACGTTAAAACTACAAAAATTATATCCCCTACTAAAATGGCACACACCGTTAAAAAAAAATTCTCTCGGGAATGATCGTTTAAATAGAAATTAATTTTTTTTAAAACTATACGAAAAAAAATTAAAATTAAAAAAAAAAACGGGTCACGAAGAATCCAGTGTGATTGACCAAAGAGAGGGGAAAAAAATTGATTTTTTTCCCCCGCGTTCTACATAGAAATCTATAAAAGTATTGGGAAAAGTGACCGTTTTTTCTTCTTTCTACTCTTAAACTTCTTCCTCCTGTCAGCCGTCGTCGTCACCGCACCAAAACCACCACCAACAAAAAGCTCCAGTAGTCCCGGTCCTCTTTTCTCTACTGGTGCCTTTCCCCACAGGAAAAAAAAAAGAATTCTCCAACTGAAAAAGAAGCAGTTTGAAACGGTGAGTGTGTTGGATCCTCTCTCGCTCTTGTACAATATAAACAGGCAACGACCCGTATCACAAAGCACGTATGTACATAAGGAGTGGGCTATGCGCGTGTTTTATATACTAACACTGAACCAAAGCAAAGAAATACAAAAACCCAAAAACCTTCTCAATCCCCAAAAGAGCCTGTCATTGGCTCTCCCTCCAAATCCTTCCCTCTGATTGGTCCATCCGAATATTTCAACCGTTTTTCCTTTCTTTTCATCACTGGCTTAATTTTTCCCCTATATATATATGTACACATAATAAATACAAAGCGACTCTCATCTGCGTCTGCCACTCATTCCGTCTCTTGCCCTGTAACCAACACAACATGCATGGCAATCTTCAACTTTTTTTTTCTTCTTTCTTTTCAGTTCCTTCGAAAAGTCTTTTTAGATTGTATTTTAACGGTAAGAATCAACCTTGGTATGAACCTTTTTTTCCTCTCTTGTACACAGGTATTTTCTTGTTTTTTTTTTTGTTGCCGTTTTTTTTTGTGTTAAAGTGCGTAGTATTTCATTTGGGAAGTATCTCATACATGTGTCGATGGTTTGGATGGGTTTTCTGTCCTTTTTTTTGTTGTTATTTGATGGGAAGGAAATGAGAGGGATATGTCCTTTTTTGGCGAAAAGAAACAAATTTTGTGGGAGAGTTTTGTTATTGTTTCGGGAATTTTTTTCACAGGTTTTTTTCCATCACAAATCAACAGATACATGGGTAGTTCGTGACTTCGTGAGTTGTAAAAAAAGAGTGTATTTGGAAGGTAAAAGTGGGAGAAGATCAGAGGATGTACATGTGTTTGTGTATTAGGTCAATTCAGTTTGCTTCTATTTCCTGAATTTTTTTTTTTGTGTTGTTTTTGTAGACCAATGCAGGAAATCAGAAATATCAGAATGATTATTGTCATTTGCGGGGGGAAGAAACTTTCGGGGAAGATTGTGTTTCTTTTTTGAAAATGGGGATTTCGTTTTCATTCAGTTTCAGCGAGTGAAAGGTCAAGGTTAGAAAGGAGTCTTGTGCTGGAAGTCATCTTCGTTATATAAGAGTTATTTTTATGTAATTTGGGTTTGGAATGTTTGTGTATTGTATAATTTACTTCCCATGTAATATAAACCTTTTGGTTTTTCCAATGCTTACTGCCGACTTGTTAGCACTGTTATGCACTGCTGTTGCTTTTGTATTTTCTGTATTATTATTATTGGCATTAGACCATTGTTTTGATGGAAATTCTTCATCCTTGTAAGAATCTTGATGCCTGAATTCCTGACATGATTATGACATGAGTTGTATGGACCCTTTTATGCCATTTCTGTGTCATCTGCCCATTGCATTGTTGTAAGTATTACCGTTCAATTATCATTATTTTGTTTTGAAACCCTGTTTCCAAACGTTATGCTTTTGAGTCCGGTCGTGTTGTTCGTTAAAGGAAATGCTCGTACGGCGGATATTTCAGCTGAACTCTAGCCACATGTTATTTTTTATACGTAATCAGTAATCACTTATCAAATTTTTTTCCGTTGGATCATTTTTGAATCTTAAATCTGTCTGTTTATTTACCACGGAACAAGAGCCAATCCTCGCTCCATGTTTTTATTAGTCTTTCAAAATTTAACTATTATTGATAGGTTGCTGGAAGATGTAACACGCATATGAAATCATCGTCCACGAAAATTCTGATGACTAAAAGTGTATAGAATTACGCCGTGATTACTCGAGCAGTATATTATGTATATATATAACATATATATGTACACGTGTTATCCACCGAAAATTATGAGCTAATTATGACTGTCGTTAAATTGCCATCATTTCTCGTCCCGTAAAGGTCTGCATTATGTGAATGCGTGAATAGGGCAAGTCCAATAGACGTAGAATTATTTTCACAGACACGAATACGCCAAATGTCCCATACTGTACTGTAGTACAAAAATTTCCATTTCCCCTAAAAATATACTGATCTTCGTTCCAAAAAAAACCAGTCACTCTATACTTGGGATATGGTGGGACCGTGGGACGGGATGAAAAAACGGATGATCAACAAGATATTATCTTTTTACCGATTTTTTTCTCTAAAAAAATATATGTCCTAACCCTTTTATGTCAGCCCCCTCATAATCACATGGATGTTGAACAAAAACAACGCACTTTAACACGAGTCTATCTATATACGTCGTATGTAGTTAATGTTAAAGGATTGTTTTCTTCAATGCAAATGTGTATATGTGGGGTGAATCGTAATTATTTTTGTTACCAGTATAATGTAGAGGTTATGGTCCATTATTATTAATTTTTTGCTGATATTTACCAGTACCTCTCTTTACTCTCTCTCTCCCTCTGTCCATACTCCATACCTATACTGATACTGTCTATATACATATTGACAATGGTTTTGGACTGAAAAGGGAGGCACAAGTGCGTTATTCCCCTATTGTTAAACCATGTATGTAACATGTATAGTTGTATAGAGGATGCAGACAACAATAAAAATAGGGAGGAGAGACCATTCCCAATCCCAATAATAGTAATAGTTCATCCTGTATCTATGTACATAGTGTTTGTGCAAAGTTTTTAAGGTTTGAAAAAAAAACGAATCCCGTATACATATATGTTTATCTTACAACTGGCTTTTTATCTCCAATGATGATGTGTGTTTGTAACTTGTTTTTATTTATATATACAAAATTTATAGATACTACCATACTACTAACTACTACCATACATAAATGTTCCTAGAGCTACGAACTACCAAAGTGTACACAATCAACATAGAAAAACGTTAGCAGTTTGTAGGATTGATAGAGTACACACAACTGAGCCAACTACTGGCAAGAAATACTATAGAGGTTTCCTGTAGATTTTGAATTGTTTAATGTAACTGTGACATTACATTACGATTAGCTATTGTTGTGGGAATTCTGCAAGACGTAAGTTATATTTAGAAAAGACAGCAGTTGCAATGAATACAGTCGTACTTACACTACCTAAACACCTATGCAGAAAACTAGTAGTGCATCATTTGTGCAGTACCATAATAGTATTATAGGGTTTTGTAGTGGCAGTGAGTGCAGTAGTAATAGCATTACGAGTAGATCCTCTAGTCAAATTAAACGACGTACTAGTAGCATTAAAAACTCCTACGAATTTAGAGATGTATAGTTGCCCATATAGTCGCATTAAATTCCATGGAATGTGAATAGTGGAATTAATACAAACAGTGGTGTACTAGTATTACAGCATTAGCATCACTGCAGAAATAGAAAACCATTGTAGTCGCATTATATTATGGTGGACGCAATAGTATACAATTAAATGATATTCAGAATAAGAAATAAAGATGCATTCTAACGGCGGGAGGACGGTGAATTGAACAACACAACTGACTGAGAGAGTTTGAATGTCGTCTTTATACTTTAAAGGACTTTTTTACCAACGAGCAAATGCATATATATATAAAAAATTGTGCTCAGTGACTTTTTGAGCAATGAGAGGGAGAGAGAGATAGAAATTTTCGAGAGAGAATGTGTTGCGAGTTGGGAGCCAAATAATAATAGTGATAATAATATTAATACAAAAAATCCTTTTAGCTATTGAGTAGTAAGTATTTGTAGTTGATAGTACGAGGAAAAAGCCTGTTTAAAAACTTTACTACATGAATATATCGTTTCCATACTTTGTACACACACACTCACACATGTCTAAAATCCCTTTTGATACACTGCTTTTTCATTGCCTAAAAAGATATAGAAAAAATAAGCGTTCAGCATTGGAAAGCATTCCATTTGATTCCATGAGAATATAAGAGACATAATATATATACATATATTATTATACATTTTACCTCCACATGCATGTGTTCTCTCTTCTCTTGATATTTTTCTTACTCCGTCACTTTTTTTTTGTTTTGGTTTGCGGGCTTGAACCCTTTGAATGCAAGAGTATACGAGAATATTGCAAAGTTAAAAAAAAAAAAAAAAGTGTGGATATATGTGCAAAGAGCGAAGGTATTTCCCCTTCCTTCATAACCTCAACTCAACCCTTTCCCCCCCGGACCACCCTGTAGTCACGTCCCACCCTGTACATTTTTACAGGCTTTTAAATACATCAGTGTTTCCATGTGGACGTTTCTATACTTTGAAGAAGAATGTTTATTTTCCCATGTGTTTCACGACTCACTTGTGTGTATTTCCATTTGTTTTCGTCTTTTTGTTGATGTTTTTGTGGGACTTCTGCGACACTGGATGCAGGACAACTGCATATGTATTTCCTAATATGTGTATGCTTTTGCTTTCAGCAAGTGTGTACTTTCGCAGATGATAATGCTAAATAATCACTCACGTTCTACCTGTCTCACCCTGTAAGCCTTTCCACCCTGTAATTCTGTATGTTCTTTATGAGTAGCCTTTTTTTTTCCTCCTCTATAATGGATAATATATAAGGATACTGTTGTTACAGGGGAAAAAGAGGGCTGTGGTGTGGTGTTCTTCTTATGGGGTTCTTCTGGTATATATCTTTTTTCGAGATATGTGTGTAACATTATACTTATATGTTAGTCCACATGTATATGTTTGGCTCTCTTGATATGTTCAAAAACTCTTTTTACCAACATTTCTTGTAGGCTTTTTGGAGTAGTGTATACACGGCTTTATAAAAGGGGTATTACGCCATATTCTGTATAGTCTCTCGTCTCTCTCTCTCTCTCTTTCTCTCTATAGCTCTGCTGATGTACAGAAAGAAAGTTTTGGGGAGTCTCTCTGTTTCCAACTCGCTCTCTCTCTCTCTCTCTCTCTCTCTCTCACATGCTCAGTCTCTTTTAGAAGGTTCGTTGGATACTGCCTAGCCAGTTGTTCTTATTATTCAGCAGAAAAGGAATACAAAGAGCGAGGCTGAAGAGTGACGGAGCCACAGAGGCACACCAACCATAGGGAAGAAAGGGAAGGGAAGAAGCTCTCTCCTTCTGCGATATTTTTTTCCATGAGTTCATTACAGTGTGTGGATGAGACAGAACGAGGGATTGAGAAAGAGACGAAGAAGACCCACAATCTTTTGGAAGGATTATACACAGTACACATTTCGTCGGGGGAAAAAAATCAAAAAGAAAAAAACGAAATCCGAAAACAATTTGGTCATACGACGGAGAATCATATGTATAAGGACAGGAGAGGAAGTCCTCGAAAAACTTTTGGATTGTGGATGGTGTGAGTGTGTATGAGAGAGAGGGAGAGTGTGATATGTGTGAGTGTTTGTGAAAAGAAATTTTGGGCAAGAAAATAAAAAGTTTTTCTTCTTCTGTTTATTTTGTGTTCTTATATTTTGTTTATTTTTTCCTCTCTCTCTCCTCTCTCTTCCTCCGTTTTTTTTTTTTTTTGGGGAGTTTCTATTCGATATAATGGAATGGAACGTATTTTTTCTCTCTCTCTCTTCTGATTTTCGTTTTTGAAAAAAAACAAAACAAAACAAAGAGATTATCACCAAATTATTTGAATAATATTTGAAATTTGAACCCTCGTGGAAAAATAGTGCATCATCATCGACTCCTCACTTCAAACACAATATTTATGGAGTGTGATCCAGAAGCCAGGACGTTACTAATACGACGAGCCTCCACAACCACGAGTAGGACGAAGAAGAAGCAAACTACAAATTCCTCGTGTTATTACTATTTACTACCATTTACCAGGAAATAATTTAAAAGTGAAGTTGATTTTTAAAACGGAAAACCCAGCCCTTCCCCCCACCCCCTTTGAAAAATTCCGAAAAAAAACAAAGTTCCTCCGAAACAAAGAAGAATCCATTGAACAGAAAAGAAATTAAGGGGAGGGTCAAGACGGAAGAATTCACTTCTTTAATAGGTCCCATTTCCCATCAAATCAATCAATACAAGTGTTCTCAATTTTGTTTTTTTTTTTTTTTTGGTTTCTTCCTCGTGCCAATAATTTTTGATTCGTCTTTGTTTCTGTTCATTACAGTAAAGTGAATTCTATCCGTTCCAACACCAACTCGTCATCGACCTTTTTTTTTTTTACTCTCTCTCTTTCTTGAAATCTCCAATTATTAATTATAATTTTTTTTTGGAAAAAGAAGAAGAAGGGGCTTATAAGTGGAGGTGAGAGAAGGAGCTTTTCTAAGGAAGATCAACCTAGAAAAGATCTGAAAACATAAAAAGGACGTACCATGTCGTCTCCAAGTGCGGGCAAAAGACGGATGGATACAGATGTCATCAAATTGTAAGTTTTTTTTCATAATTATTTGAATTTTCGATAGAATACTATATTTTTTTTTAAATCAGATTTTTTGGATTTTTTTGTTTTTTTGATTTTATTTCGATGTGACCAATATGTATACATGGGCATGCAGAGAGAGGAGGGGAAGAAAGAGAGAGAGAGAGGAAACGTGTATAGGGGCTATGAGAGTGTATGTTAAGTGTATAGGGAGTGGAAAAGCATGGGTTGGGATAGTATATAGGAGGGAGTCCTACACAGCTGATGTATTCGACTAAAACAGCTGATCGACCTTGCTACGTCAAAGACGGGAGGTTCCCCTCCCCCGTCATTCCCCTTAAAGTCTCCCCTTAACCATGCTCTCTTCGTATGTAGAACATGTTACACCTTTTCTCTCTCTCTCCCTCTCTCTATTTCCCTCTCTTATTCTATTTTCTCAAATAAAAGTGATTTTTTTTGTGTTTTTTCCAAAATAATTCCTCGAAATTTTATAGATTTTTTTTTTTGATGATGAATGCCATGAATGGAATTTTTATGGATTTCTTTTTTTCTTGTTTTTTTTTCAAATCTTCATGCCTTTTTTCTCTATATATGAACCTGTGCTACTTTTTTTTTATACCCATACGTGGGCTGGATTTAGATTTGGGATGCACTGACGTTTTATATGGGGGGGGGGAGAGGAAGTGGCACACAAGGAAGGAAATTTCGGGGGATATTTTTTTTAGGACTTTTACTTTTTTTTCTTTGTATATGTATTTGTATGTATCTATATACTTTCTTGGTTTCGATGTGGGGTTTTTTAGATTGGGATTTCGTTTTTTTTGTTTTAAATTTGATTTCGATGGATGTTTCATTTTTATTCTTTCGTCTGTTTTGGATTCATTGTTCCTTTTCTTGGATCGATGCTACGATTTGATGTATTTTTGGGATTTGTTCAGTCCATGTGTCCTTTTTTTCAATTCGATGGTTAGTTTTTTTAATGCAGTCTATGGTGTGTTTTGGTGATTTGATTGTTTTTTTTTGTAATTTGAATTTGTGATTTTGTGTTTATTTTGTTTTTGAGTTGATGTTTGGTGGTTTGGTCACGTATTTCTAGTTACTTTTTCCTTGAGTATGTTTTTGATTTGATGTTTGGTCTCGTATTTGTATTGGTTATAGATTTTCATTTGATGTTTCGCGGTTTGTTTCTATTTAGATTTTCATTTGATGTCTGATATTTGGTTTCTAATTACATTTTCATTCGATGTTACACTTGTTTTTAGATTTTTTTTTTTTAATTCGATGTTTCGTTAATTTTTGAATGGATGAGTTGTAATTTTGCTTCAGTTGAAGTCATAATTTTTGAATGGATTCGTTTTTACGGGTTTTACGTTTTATGTTGTGCTAAATTCTGAAGAATTTATTTGAATTGGGTTGATGAGTTATTGATGAGTTATTGGCGTTTCAGTGTAGTGTTAGGTTTTATGAAGTTTTTCATGAGTCGATAATACGATGAACGTACGTGTTATTTAAACGGTCAATTGATGTCTTCATGAATTTTGCGGAATTACGAAGTCTACTGGAAGGGAGGGGTTGGGTGGGTGTGCGAGGGTTGAATATCTTATACTATGATTTATGGGTTGAAATCTGCAGATGACACGGAAATTACGTGCAAAATTTTAATGAAATGATGACTATGAAACACGTCTGGATCTGGATTTGGTGGGTTAATGGTCTGACCCTTTGGATTGTTTAATTTTATTTTCAGAATTGAATCTAAACATGAAGTCACCATTTTGGGTGGTCTCAATGAATTCTGTGTTAAATTCTACGGTCCCCGTGGAAGTAAGTCAACCTTCTTTGTATTTACTGCATAATTTTTGGTCGTTTGTATGGTTTCTCGGACAAGTAATCATATTAGTTATACTTGGTAATCATGGTTATAATGAGTTGTTTGGAGTCTTTTGAAGTCCTTATCAATAGGGTTGTGCTGTGCTGTATGCGTATTTACGTCAAAAAATAGGCTTTGGCTTTTCATCAGCAACAAGGTTCATACTCTGCATAAAAATTGCTACGTAAAAATCACTGCATACAGAGTGACACGGGAAGGCATACGTATTGTGAATATGTTAATTGTTAATGATTATTATATTTCTTTGTTTCTTGTATTATTAAAGTTAAGTCGCACGAATGAGTTACTTCGACTGATGTTATCTTAATTGCGTAGTGATTTGCTGCCTTCAGTTTTAGTGTACAAATGTTGAAAAAAGTTTCTTCACCCCATAGATTATAAAACCTATAGAAAAATAATAAATGTGCGCATATATAGCCACATTTTTACAAATCCCTTGTATCACGTGCTTGGATAATGCAATACAGAAGGGTTAAAGAACAGATCAAACTCGATACGAATGAACTTTTATGTATACAGGGAATAAACATTAGTATCACGAGTGTAAATAATCCTTTGGGCATTTCATCAAATTTCTCGGGTATTCACCATTGGGGAAGGACGAGTTTGTGATAGAAATTCATATAATAATAATGCTGAAGCGTATTTAAAATGGTGACGTTGGCACAGGGATTGAGGAACGTCGTATGTCATCTGGTGATGAAGCTTTATCAGATAAGTTGAGGTAATTTTTGTACGAAAGTAGCTACGCGTCAAAGAAAATGTTAGGATTTTTGTTTAAATAAATGTTTTTTTCGCACGACTATGACTGTTGAACGGGTCGCTCAGATGACCTACATTTTTTCAGCGATAAAGCAAGCTGAGTGTTCTACTGTAAGAATGGAAATGTGAACCTGGTGAATCCCTTTTAAATTTGGTCACCACTTCTGTGTGCCCTGGTAGTATCGGTTTGAGCTGTTTGATGTGTGCGTGAAGATAGTTTTTTTTTGTTAGTTTTATTGTTGAATCGATGATTCGATTTACTTTAGTTGTCGACACATTTCGCACGTGATCTACCACAACAGCTGTATGTAGGTATTAGGTATGCTTATAGTTAAGTTGTAATTCAGGACTATTCGTCGTAACTGCTGTTACATGCTAAAAAGGCTGGCAAACTTTTACAAACAGAAAATGTGTATGGTTTAAACTGCAAATGATATGGTGGTTTCGACAATTTTAACAGTACAGTAGCACAATTTGGAATGACTAAAAAACCCTACGATCTTCATTTTTTTCAAAATCTTTCTGCGTAATTTGGTTCATGATGGATTGGATGGATCCTTCTCTTTTTCAAAGTTTGAAACGGAGTTGCAGCCTTTACATAAATATTTACGTACTTTTGTGATTCATTATTATTACATTAAACATGAGGTGTAGAAAATTTACTGTATTAAAAAATCGAACAAGGAGGCGTTCGTTAGTTCAGTACAAAGGAACATTTAACGCAATCATGAACTTTGTCTGCGAGACCCATTATTCTTTTGTACGTACAAGAATAATATTCAGCAGTATTTACTATTGACTGCCCTAATCTTACACTATTTCCATTACTTGTTATCGTCTATCATTGGTATATTACTTTCCAAATCATGTTGGGTTTCCTACCATGTATGATCACTACATGCTCAATGTATTTTGTTAGCCCACATATTTTTATTCGTATATATAACCAATATTTGCTTAAACCTGCTTTTTATTGCTTCTTCCCTTTTAATAATAAAGTGACCATCGAAAGTACGAGGCGTGTAAGTTGTAATGCAGGTTTGTATGCTGCTGACTCACATTGCATAGATATTGTAAGGAAAGGAAGCAGTTTTTTGAAGTCTATGCAACGTGAAGGCACTTTAAAAAATTGAGGTACTGTAGAATCATTCATGTGGGGCTTCCATTATATAAAACATTTTAAAAAGTTTTCTATATATTTTCTCATCATAATTTTTTATACAAAACAAGACAAATCCTCAAGGCATAATGGTCTGATACAGTACAATACGTATATGTATATGTATGTAACTTTTTGGTTTTTGGTTAGTTATGCAAAAGTTTGTGACTGGAAACAAGTTGAATTGTTTATGTAGTTGTTTATTAAGTGGTTGCTAAATATTAGTCATATAGAAAGGCTTTCATTTCCCTTCGCTGTCATACAACATGCGACTTAAGTGAATTTGTCTGATATATAGGCAAATCCTGTTAACATTATGCGTATTCACCACATGAGTACAAGTTTTCAATTTTCAAAGGTTTTCGAAAAAGAAACAAATCTCTCGGTTGCACAAAACATACGAGAGAAGCCAAGAACAAGGCTTTGTTCGATTCTTCCGCAGCTTTGGTAGCACGAGACGAAATATTTTTTTGTTCACGTCGTCGCATAGAGTGTAAGTGCTAAAGCGTGTGATCCTTTCCTTTGATATTGGATACCTGACCACTTGTGTAGCAGTCAAACGAAAGGCATCTTTAAGTAGGTCAGGGGGATACAGGCGTTATGTTGTGGGTCACGGGCAGTCATGTTGTATAATAAGTTAATTCTACCAGAATGTAGTTGGGATTAATAGTTTTAGATGCCATGATTAAATTACCTATTAAGTACAGGGTACTGTGTGCCACAGGATTCCGAATTTTGATTCCTGTAGGTTTGCTGCTTGCTTCCATGCTGTCAGATGTAACTACATTGTACAAATGGTTTGATATTTGGATGTACTATATGTACTGCGCGTTGAACTGAAAACTTTGTCTCTTCTGCGTTGTCTTGCTTTATAGCGTCAAGTAGTGAAATTCTCGAAAATTGTATGGAACTCAGATAAATGGCTATTTAGTTCTCTTTTGACAATGACGTTCCTATGCTTCAACTGATGGATTCTTGTCTTTGCAGCTCCCTACGAAGGTGGTATATGGAAAGTTCGTGTTCACTTACCCGAGCATTATCCTTTCAAGTCGCCTTCCATCGGATTCATGAACAAAGTCTATCATCCTAATATTGACGAAGTCTCGGGTACTGTTTGCCTTGATGTTATCAATCAAGCGTGGACCGCTTTATATGGTATGAACTTGCCATTAATTTTTACTGGTATTATTTTGACATAAAAAAATTAACTTTTAGATATTTGTTGGTGTGAAAACTCCGAGGATATGACTGAACATGTCAAGAAAACTACCTTAAGAGTTGCGAATGAGCTGAACGCCTCTGCGTATACGTATAGGTGGAAGTTCTGACATGTGTCTGTGCATAAATGCTGAGTGTGCGGGATGTATTGATTTTATGTTTCTCTGTGGATGGGTGCTGGATTGATTCCTACGCTGAAAGTATTTGGCGGACGATGGATTAATGACTAGAGTGATTAATGGAAGAAAAACCACGTCTTTATGCTAACTTTGTACTTTTGTGTACGCAGATTTGTCCAATATTTTCGAATCTTTTTTACCCCAACTTCTAACGTATCCAAATCCCATCGACCCCCTAAATGGTGATGCTGCTGCCATGTACCTCCATAAGCCCGACGAATACAAAAAGAAAGTTCAAGGTACATACTATTCAATGTTTTTGTACTTTCACTGTCGTATTTATTACAAGGATAATCTTCAGAATTTTGGTTAGCTCTGGTTGTCAGGAATAAGATAATGTGTTTAGCTCTTTATTACGCTTGGTTTTTGTTTCGATGCTAATTTCTTAATTTTGCGTGTAATATCACTTGAGTTAAGTTAGTACAGGACGCGTGGGCAGTGAGGTATTACTGTTACGAAGTATTAATTTAATATCGCGCAAATTGCTTGGAATATGTAGTACAAATATATTTCCCAAATTAATTATTTGTTCGTTTTTTACGAACGTATTACAAATTAAGAAGCTGGAGGAACGTAAGTAGAAGTTAATGCTGCTTTCCGTTGTAACGCAAAACAGTTGATTTAAAATAAAATTTTTGATCTTGTGTAGAATACGTGCGAAAATATGCTACAGAAGAAGCTTTACGGGAACAAGAGAAAGAGTCCGCAGAGAAAAATCAAACAAATCAACTTTCATCCGACTCTGAGAGTTCCATGTCCGACTTTAGCGAAGACGAAGCACGTGATATGGAACTATAGCATTGAATAAAATACTATTTGTCCGATCTTTCGAATGATAATATAAAAAAATAAAATATACATAGTTCCAGTTCGCATCACATTAATAAAAAATGAACCCTGCACCTCAATTCTAAGTAGTGCGTTAAATTACTTAGTCTGCCTGTATGTATGTATGAAACAATAAAATCGTTGCTTGTTGTGGTATAATGTGGAAGTTGCATAAAAATCGACGGATGACAAAAAATAATTCAGTATCGTTTATATTATGTATAAATATGATACCTTAGACATTAATAATTTACTTATCGATTTCGTTTCTACTATTAATAATGATGTTGGTATGCATTGCATGAGATGCCCATTATATAATATGTACGAATGATTTTCATTGTTGGATAGTTTTTTCCTAATAATACTGTCAGGTTTAAAAACTATACGTTGGCTTCCACAAGAGTATGTGTAAAAGTATGTTTGATTTGAATCACCAGACAAATATATATTATAATAGAGCTGGTTGCTAGTTTATTAGTGTGTATTTGTATACATATGATGTATAGTTATAATATAATAGAAACGGTATACAACGTATGATGAATTTTACATTTATTAACAATAAAATTTATTGTTTAAGAATATAATGCTTGACAAGTGCATTTTAAATTGTGATTTCTAATAATTCATATGGACGCAATTTTAAACTTGTTCATTTAATAAAAAAAGTCATCATGTACCGCAAAAAAAGGTCTAATTTTTTTCCGTTTCCTTATTCAAAACAGCTATCTAAGACACTAATTCAATTATATGGCATATATATATAAATCTAAGTACACTTAGGCCTGTCTTGCAATCTACAATACTGCAAGCATTTTTTCCATTTGCCAACAAAACTTCGGGTGTAGGCGCTTGTGATTAGACGAACAACTGATGAGCCATATGTCGTTTGTTTAAGCAATTTACGATTTAATACTACACTTCTTATTATTCAATGGATTAAAATCTTCCGTATGATGAAAATATCGCTGTATTTGTCGTGCTATTTGAAAGGTCAATTGTTAGCATTTAGCATAGACTATGTATATGACTTTGCAAAGTTACCGTCATGATTCTGTATAAAAATCACTTCAGGATGCAACGATTTCATAATAATTACTTCCTATCGTTAGTCTATTCGAGCGGAGTCATTTCTAGTATGATTGGTAAATTTGCTTCCGAACAACGTACTAACAGGTTTGAGGTGGATAGAGCTGACATATGTCCTATTGTTATCATGCAAATTACTTAAACAGTATCTTCCAGAAGTTTAAAAGAACCTAGTCAGGTGCAAAAATTTTTTTCCACGCAATAATTCAATTCAGTCATATTTTAAGCAAGGATGGATATCAATTTCAGTACCATTTTAGATTTAATCAACCAATCAACTCAAACTATTCAAGCTATTTAAATGTTATTGGAATACGAAAACGAGGGATTCATAGCGATTGAAAAGCTGCGTTGTCAAAAGGTGTAATAAATTATTAGAATTATACCGTTAGATCAGATCAAAGGAAAAGGTAAGTGCTAGGTACGCTTTATGACTTTATTTAATGAATTCGAGACCGACCGTGTCGCATGGTCGCATCGGATATTTTATTTACTCTTACTCTCGCGGGTGTCCACTGTAATTTCGTTCGGACCTGCAAATTTTTAAAACAGTTGATTTTATTGCCAACAATATACTCCGAGGTTGTAAGATAACTATTGCTAATATGGAGAAAGCAGGAAGGAAAGAAATCCCGTTAAAAATTGCTGCGGTTTTTAACATATGTATTTGAGCAATAATAATGATAAGGATGCAGAACTGATATTCAAGCATTCCATACGCAAACGATTATTACAGACATTTAGGATAACTATGGAAAAATTTTCTTTGCATACATAAATTCCCCATGATATAATAGGGGAACACATTAGTAGTTACCACGACTAAATTCCTGCTGTCAAAGATACATTATGAGAAAAGCTACCGTTCTTGGTAACCTTCCCTTTTGGACGTATTTCCAGACATAAAAAACGTGCAAAATCAGGCCGGTTCAAGTTTATCCAATATCATTGCCTATTATTTGGGTTAGATGTACAGGGTGCGTTTCACTCAATATGTTTGATATAAAAACCACAAAATAAATATATTCCCTCAAGAAACAAGATAATGTTTTCAATCATTATTTGTCCGCATAAGCAAGAGAAAGTATCGAGACTTACAGTCAAGGGTGTCCCTGAGAAACAGGATTGCACTCCCTCAAATTGCAAAAAAAAAAAAAAAAAGATAAAGGAACTGAAAGGAAAAGCTATGAGGAAAAATCATGTTACATAATATACTACAACACCCAAGCATCACAGACGAAACAGAGGCAAGCCCACCAAAGTTTCATCATTCAAGTAGCACACGATGTACAAATCATACCGTCATAATTCATAATAATAAAATTTGCCCCATGTATTTGCGTCCACATCCCTCCATTCCAATTTCTTATTGTTTCACTCAACAACAAGTCTACACGCATCCTTCCGGGGACCGCGAAGGTCAAGCTTTTTTAAATGAATGGTTAAAAACAAAAAAAAAAAAGGTCATCTCCGTTCATGAACATTTAGAAACAAAGATTTAGAAGGAATTTCTGAATCTTGCTAATTGAGAAACGTTACCCAGTAGCTGAGATACACATTGGAGGTAATTTACATACATAATGTATATAGATACGGGAATTAAATCTCTAATCTCAAGTAATGAAATGGGGCTTTCCAGTGTGGAAAAATACCAGGCACTTATTATTATGTGTTACACACGTGTGATATACATAAGGCTGTTTTGGAGAAGATTCATCCTCACGAAACGTGCACATGTTTATTTTTTCTTTTCTTGTTTTTTTTTTTGGTCTCCTTTCTTTTGCTTCACACACTATACCATATACTTACCTTTAAACTCGTTTACTCCATTTTTCAAGGTACTCAATGGAGAAATACAATTGTGGGTGTATTTTCCATATTCATTGTTTCCCAAGGGTCAACATTACTAGGGCTATGGACGAGATGTGAAGGTGGTTCATCCATACAAAAATTTCCAAATGTATATCTTCGTAGCTTTGAAAAGGGAAGCCTTGAGGGTTGCATAATAAACATTAGAGCACAAACTGTAATTTTTGGACCCAAAAAGATCAGAAGTACAACTAGTTCTGCTGTGGTGATTTCACTGCCACCGAGCTGCCGTCCCCGAAGAGAAACAATGCATGGAACTTCAACATATCAACAGGTGGACACTTCTTTTTTGGAATAATACATAAAGACCAAACTCATTTGTGTATAAAATTTTAATTTGGTCTCCTCAAATCTAGGAAGTCACGTCATGTTTTTTTTGTGTGTAGTTACTTGGTAATTATTATCCTCTATTTATATACGTAAACATATGATAAGATACATGGTAGTACATACTTACATTATGTGCGATAACATAGGGCCTATTTCATAATAATATAGCGCATAACATATGCTACAAAATTTGTATAAAAAAATACTGTTCATACGCAGTACAAAGAATGTAGTTTAATTTGATTAAACTACATTCAATAGCATGAAAATTTCTACGAAAAGTGCTTTTTCTTTGTATTATCATTTTCACCGAATGCTTGGTTTTATTTCGGATAAAAGGAGCCAGCAATCGGGTTAGCCGTTCTATGTTAAAAAAAACTTTTCTGTGGAAAAAATAGACGATTTATTAGTTCTTCTAAACTACAGCATTGCTTTCTAACAGCAGAAAACCAGATATTTATATGAATGATATTTATTTTAATGCTGTGTTGAAGAAATTTCATTATATATTATATTCCTGTAATTAGGATTTTACTTAAAAGACTATTATATATTTAAGTACTTCTAGTTCTCTTTGATTCCCTACTGTGGAGGACAAAACCTACCAGTTTCCAGCTTGATTTCATAATAAACAAATGAACGTCAAATAGGATTTGCAATTACGTCACTAAAAGAGTGTCGGATACGTCAATCAAGGGGAAATCGCACTAAATATAAACAGGATCCAAACAGAAGATCATAGATTAGCCGTGTATGAATTGAACTTAGGTAATGTCATCTTGTATAATATCTGAAAGAGCTAAACAGCGAGGATTATTATACTTTTGATGGACTTGTTTTTTTTTTTTTGAATCCGTGTTAAAAATAAATTTTGCATATTATGAGTGCGTGGAATAATAAATGGGAGCAAAATAAGGAAAATTGACTGCCAACCAAATGAGCTCAGCATTCATAATGATCCTTATTATTATTATTTTTATATTGTATTTTCTTGCGTGTACTTTCTCCCAAGTAGCAGTGGCGAGTTGGTGAGAGGCTCTGACAGGACAGCGCATAAATTGTGCATTACCGTCAATTTTCTTCATTTTAGACTCCTCTCTAGACTTTCTCCATGCAAAAGGAATGGAGACATACCTATGTATGAACCCAATTTTCTCCCGATCGTTTTCGTTTCCTCGGAAAACCCACACCACCCGAATTCCCCGTCTTGTACCCTCTGCACATGGCGTTTAGCTTAAATTTCTTTGGACCTTTTTTTCCTTAGTCTCCCAATGTTTTCTCTGCTGACATGTATACCACGCCATATTATTATTGGAAAAGTTGCCAAACGAACCTTTTCGTGCAAGGGCAGTGGTTGGCTGCATAAAACAATTAAACTCCCACAGACTCTCATTTGTACGCCTTGACGATGTGTAGGGACATTTTGAGTAGAGGATATTCACCTTCCTAATATGTATACAGCATATCAATTTACTGTCACGCTTAAAGTAGCCATTACTTTCTTCGTGGTACTTTTACCCGGATCTTTTCTCCTTCCTTGAAATGGAGTGATGAATTTTGATCCGAAATTCAATTCCCGGCTAGCAGTATGCCTTAATGGTAAACTCCCTGATACAGCTTAGATATATGTATAGTTGCTGTATCAATTTGTGTAAAAATATTTTTTCTCAGCAGAAATGTACAAAAAATCACTCTCAGATTCCATGGACTAAATCAAATTATGGATGGAGGCAAATATTTGTCGTATTTGACAGGAATTCGGCATACGGGTATGTATTACATTATTTCCCAAAGATATTGGTGACTCACTTGGGACTTTTTCTTTAATTCCAACCCTGGGAGGAACTTCCAGTGGCTTCCATTGTTGGAAGCAACAGTTGTGGCAGTTGAATGAATTAACAAATGAAATTCCTAATGAAAGTCATAAAAGTTCCCAATAGTTTGTTTGTGTCTCCAGACCTCATAAAAACTAATGTTGAGGATGAAAGTTCGTTTCCTCCATTAATACAGCGAAGCTGGTATAATGGTATATGATTAATTGTAACTCCACCTACTGAAACTTGATTACATGTGTATACCCTAATTGACGACGTCAATAGTATGCACACATTAATACAGTCTAAATAAAAGAAGCCTGAAGTCGAATTGATGCAGACAATTGCAAACAAAAGTCACCTTTCTCCCTCTCTTCGCCCAAATTAAAAAAAAAAAAAAATGTCCGCTCTGCACTGAATTTTTATGGGCGTTTAATTTCATCGTTTACTTTTATTTGATGTATTAATTTAGTATTGATGACGATGACGATGCTGAAGTGAAATGTTGGCGAATAAACTATTAGAGTTAATGTACAATTTTTTAAAAAAAATTTGATATTATACATTCCATCCTTGAGTCCCACTTTAAGCACAGGAATTTTAGATTACAGTTTTACAGGATGACAATATTCAATTCATTTAAAAATCTTGGAAAGCAAAGAAAACATCGGGATCGGGACCGAAGCCAGACCAAAATCTATGGAAGAGTCCACGCCATGAGAATATCCACACCGCCCTCTACACTATATCTAGGCATCCTGCCTTTACTTTTTGTGCTTCTAAAAGCTTCCATGAATGCGATGACATCCGTCCTTCTGTTTCATATATTTCCTGTAAACGATACGGATGTACTTACTTAGATGTACTGTTGACCTTGGGTTTAATGGATTACTGTGAGATTGCAATTATTCTCCCAAGCTATTTTCTATTGAGAAACAGAAATTGCGCGGCTTACATAAAACTACGTCCAATTATCTTACTTCAAGATGTCGGAGATGGTATAATGTTATACATATACATGTACCATTTCCAGCAGCTTTCGAAAACGTTTATAATCAAAATGATTTTCTACTATTTGGTCATTTTGAAATCAATATGAGGGAACTGATATTATTAACAGTTCATATAAACCTCACAAAAACAGACAAATTTTTAATATTTTTCCAATTTTAATATCAATCCTCATGACACGTAGGATTTTTCGTCTGTGATCTACACATATTCAACTTTTCCAGATTTTGAAAACCCTAATAGAAACATTAAAAAAACAGCAAACAAACAATAAAGCGCTAAAAGCATAGATTGCCTTTTGCTAAAGCACACCCTTAAAATTTTTAAGCTCAATTCCGCAAAAAATAAAGCGCAAGTGGATTGTCCCATTATTCCGGATCTTTCAAAGTTATCTTCAGTGCTCTCTCTCTCATGTCTCTCTCGTCATCTCCCCCGTGCCATATCTCTATCCCTAGCACGTCTCTCTTTGTCCCCTTGTCATCTCTCTCTTGCTGTCAATCACACTGTCCTCTCTCTCTCTCTCTTTCTCTCTCTCTCTCTCTCTCTCTTTCTCTCTCTCTCTCTCTCTTTC
>JAQGBT010000496.1:0-50740 GCA_034698585.1 Disparrhopalites patrizii
AATAATATTTTCAATAATAAAATAGTATTATGTACTAAGTACATATTATATGCCTACAAATTATATCCATTTACAATAAATTTAAATGTCATAAGTTGTATCTGTAATCTGAAAATTAATAGGATATTTAAATTATTTAAATATAAAATACAAATATGTACAACTATACCTATAGCTATACAACATATTTATGCATGTATGTATGTACATTATTATTATTTTGTTTATTTACCTATTTTTTACTACTCCACGGCCACACGCAAATAATTAACCTTCTAGCTTTAGCAAATTCTTCAAGGGGGAATCAGGGGAATGACTCCAAATCCAAAGGGTGTTGTCTATAGAGCGTAGAAATAACGGGGGACCTTATAATAACCTCTAGGTCACCAACCCATTGAGCGGCTCCATCATGCATAAGTATACGTTGACCTATTTAGTTAGAGTTAGTAGAAGGATTAATTAAAATCCAGGACTCAAATTACCCCCAGGGGGCCAAGTAATGTGTAATCGAAGAAGCAAAGTATGTTACGTTGTAAACCAATCGCCGGCCCTTCCCCTTCTGCCCCCACCCTCACCCATGCAAAACTGCACTTGCTGTGACTCGGGCAACGGGCGGAGATGTTACGTGGTGGAAGATGTATTTTACAAGAATAACAATAATGGGACTCCTCAAGGGACCCCTTGCCCCTGTCAATGCCAATCTGCCCCCCAGGCAAGCTGTACTCGCCCCTACGGCTCCAAATGCTGCTCTTCCTGTCCCCTGAGGCGTTGGAGGAGACCGGAAGGTTGTGGGTCGTCCAACATGGGACAGATGGAATGTGGTCCTTGTGCCCAGCCCAAACCACCTTGCCCGAAATCCCAGTGTCAGTGCTGTCGGATGATGAAGAAACAGCTGTTTAGTAATCGGGGAAATCGGTATCCTAGGCCTCTCCGTCTCTCCAAGGTCCTCAGTGACTCTTTGCCCACCGGAAGCTCCTGTTTCAATGCCGTGGTTTCCGACAAAATTCGACGGAGGAATCCATCCAGCCAGGAGATTTCCGCGGAGAGAATCATATGTTTGCCGCTGCCGCCACGATGTAGTCGGAAATGCTCCCGACAACGCATGGGGCTGCCTTTGCCGCCGGCTCCGAACAATGGCGGTAAAACAATTTATTATGTGTACAGTGGAGTCTCTCTATAACAAGTCTCTTTATAACAACATATCTATATAGCAACATTATTTTTCCCACCCTTCATACATGTAAAGTACATATTTTATGTTCTACATTTTATATAGCAGCAGTTCCCTGTAACCATATTTTTTTCCTTTTCGCTTCAATTTTGTTATAGAGAGATTCCACGGTACTTGTACTCGTCTAGGGATGGCAACGATTCAATTCTGAATCGTTGCCTGATTTTTCGTGAATACCTGATTTTTCGTGAATCGAAAAATCGTTCTGATTTTACGATTCAAGTCGATTTGATTCAATTCAAATACTTGAAAAGATTCGATTCGAAAGATTCCGTGAATCGAATCAAATAATAAGGCGTAAATCGGATAAATTTAACTGAAAGATTCATTATTTAATACAAAAGTTTTGGACATTCTTCCTAACCATCAAAATATTGCAGCAAAAAATCAAGCGTAAATATTATATAAAAGTTACTTGCATTGATTTGAAGTGTCAAATTATTAGACTTCACTATGTGTATGCCTACAATTTGCGAAAAGTGAAAAAAAAGTGTCGCAATAATATATTTGATCTTGATTTTTGGATCGCTTGAATCATGATTCGATTCAATACGCGGCTAAAATTGATTCGAATAGAATAATTTGCATCATGAATCTGATCGAATTGCGAATTTCGATCCGATTCGAGCTTTCAAACAATTCGACTCAAAATTTTCGATCAAATCAGATCGTTCCCACCTCTATTGTAAACTACAAATTCAACGTTTTGGATAAACATAAATTACAATGTGCATTGTCATCTTATCCGGAAAAAATTTGATCGCCAATCACAAATGAAAGTGAAATTATATTCGTGAATTTCAATTGTGAGTTCAATTTCGAATTTATTCCTTGAGAACTCATAAAATTACGAGGGTGGTAATTTAGAACTTACGTAAACTAACTAAAAAATTGGTATTAGTTCCCGTTGGTTCTTCAGCCGAGTTCGAATTTATAATCCAACCCGAACTTCAATTCAACTTCAATTACAATTTAAAGTTCGAATTCGGAAATAAAAAGTAACCGATGTGGAACTCTAATTTTTTAAGGGTTGTTTTCACGTTTTAGGAGTCCCACCACGCGTGAACGTGAGAGCCCTGGCCGTTCGTCAGTCCGTCTGCGGTTTAATTTCAAACTCCCTCAATTGCCCCAGAAGAATGAGGTCGGTATTGCGACCGAAAATGGCAGGGGTCGGGAGGAAATTATTGAGAGCTCGTCTGGAAGCAGAAGATGGCTGTCCTTGCTGTCTCAATTCCAAGGGCAGCCTCGTGTGCCCTCCACCGAGTCGTTGTCAAACGCCGGCATTGCCTTGCCAAGAACGCAATATGAACCCCTGTAATATGAGCCCCTGCAATATGCCCCAGGAGAATTACAATTGCTATGATTGCTATGACCAAACTCCCGTGGAACCTCCTTGTTGTCCTCCAGAAGGCAACAATCCCACCCTGCCTTGTCCTTGTCATTACGCCCCAACTCCAACGGCCTTGTCCAGACCGCCTCAAACGGCGGATTGTTGCTTCCAGTACCTCAAAGAAAACATCTGTACCGCACCGGCCCAGCTAAAATCCCCTCCGGCACTTCCTCCAAAGAAGAAAGTTACCATTGATTGTCCCCAAATCGGTCTCACCTGTCCCGGGAATTCCTTTACAAACACATGCAATAGTGATCCGGATTTACAGAGGCTTTTGCTGGAGGTGAAACGGTCCTTGAGCGATAGTGCTTTGAAGATAAAAATATCCTCGGAAAGCGTGGAAAAACCATGTCTTCCTCCTCGCAAGATACCAAAAAAAGAATTTGATCCGGATAATTTACCGTTGCTGGATTTTGATTTCACTCCATACATTGACGGGGCTTGTGCCTATTGTCCTCCTCCGCCCGGGGGACGAAGGAATTGTCCTTATCCAACGAGTCACATGCTGTGCCGGACACCTCCGTTTCCCAGGTGTTGCCGAAATCCGAATCATCCGTCCAAGTGCTCACATGTGCCTAGCAAATGGGATTATCCCACAAGGGTCATTCTGAATCACTTCGTCTAAAAACGAGATCAGCAGGTGCTGTAGAAAACCGACCAGAAGGTAGATAATGTGAGCCAAAAGATACCAAACGTGCACAAGAACTTAGCGGACATTACATCCAAAATTATTGCGCTCTTGTCTGGTTCATGATAAATAAGGATATCAAATCAGCATAGGATTACAAACACACGTATATGCTACACCACATAATGCACAAATTTTGTACGCATTTCAAGAATAAAATTCTAGGGAATTTTAAAAATAATATCTCGTATGTGAGGTAGATACTAGATGTACTAATATGTACTATATACATACGCGTTTTATGGTAAATTTTTAGCAACAAAATTTTCATATACAGTATGTATCGGATTTCATTGGTGGAAAAAAAACGAATTGCCGAGTCCATCACTATAGGCCTGCATATTTCGGAATTAAAATTTGCAATTGGAATACAGAAACACAAGTAATTTAAATTTGCAATCAGATTCCACAAACAAAATTTGCAATCTAAAATCTAAAAATTGCAATTGGAATCCAAATATAAAATTGGTAATTTACATTGAAATCGGAATTTAAGAAGAAAAATTTGAAATTTAAATTGTCATCGGAATCCAGAATTCCAGAAACAAAATTTGTAATTTAAATTGCCATCGGAACCCAGAAACAAAATGGGTAATTTTAATTGCAGTAGGAATTTGTAATTTAAATTGCCATCGGAATTCAGAAACAAAATTTGCAACATGGGGATTTAGAATTAAAATTGGTAATTTCAATTGCAATCGGAACTTAAACAGAAAAATTTGAAATTTAAAAATTTAAATTGCCAACGGAATCCAGAAGCAAAATTTGTAAATTTGCATTGAAATTACAATCTGAAATTTGTACAGTCGACTCTCACTATAACAGCACCCTATCTGAGCATGAAATTGTGCTGTTATAGCGAGATGCTGTTATAGAAAACTTAGCAAAAAAATAATAATATTGATTAATTAACAGCAATTTCAGATATAGTTTTGATAATTTAATAGATGATTTCAATATTTGCGCAATTTTCCCAAAATGAAGAATTTTTGTTGAAGAAAGAATAAAATTGCGATATTTTATTTTAAGTGCTGTTATAGAGAAAAAGTTAATTGTAAAGGGGTAATTGATCTGAGTGAGAGAAATGTGGTCTAGGAAAGGGAAAACCCTGCTGTTTTAGGCAAAGTGCTGTTATAGCAAGTGCTTTTATAGAAGGAGCCGTTCACTTGATAAAGCTCTCGGGGGGATCCCAGACTGCTGTTATAGTGAGAGTGCTGCTATACAGAGGACTGTTATAGTGAGAGTCGACTGTAATATGAAACAAAATCAGAAACGGAAAGCAAAAATGGCTCATGAAACAGCTATGGGTTTATTGTTTACTCTAAACTGGCTATACTAATAATATATTATCTGCATATAAATATTTTCTACCTCTGAATTAATTTTTTGTTCATTTTGTAGAAGCTTGAAAGGGCTTTTAATATCATACATTATATCATACAAATACTTGAAATACTGTGACTATAAACGAAATCTATGCCCAACTTCTGACTTTTGGTATTCTTGTCGCTTATTGACTCAATCGTCCATACAGTAATGTCAAGATAGAATCCGAATCCAGGAAGTTAACGCCAAATTTCTAAGGTGGTAATACAAGCTTGAAGGGTTTGCGATTTGTGTAATATTTATGTCTGTGTAAATAATTTACTGGCCTGCACTGGTATGAGATATTCTCCTTTGTGATGAGTAATGCCCAATCAATGACGTGCGAGTTTGTAGCACTAAAAAAATACAAATAACAACACTAAAATTATGCAAATTGTCCCATTCACTCATTCATTGCATGCCAAGTGTTTGACACCACGACGAATTTTGGAGGTATAGATACTACATCATAAATTGTCACGCTAATTATATTTGTCGCACTTTTCCTCAATTATATTTAATGTAATTACCTTTGTTTTGATGCTCTAAACATGAAAATGGCCACATATGGAATTATGGAAATGCGCGTGTGTGTAAAAAAATAGATGCGTATAAGTATTAATATGTATGTGTAATATTTATTTATGTATGTGTATATTTATTATAGACGAATTGCTTTCCTAAGTATGCTCAAGCCTCACACGAGTTCACGGGTCATTTCCAAGGTAGACAGTGATGATTATTTGCGAGATTAGCATTTATTCATTTTTAAGAAGCATCAGATAAAAAATACTCCTCAAACTCTGTTTCAGTCATACTCTCTGACAATGCTTAAGACTTTTAATGTAATTTTTAATTACTACCATTTTTTTATCTATTGTTTCCCACTTACAAGGAAATAATTTGTGCGAGAAAATGCATTTATTATGTGCAATCTTTGATGATCATTTGTGTTTTTTGCTGCTTATATGAAGGAAGGGGCTTTCCAGAAGTAATTTGAATATATGTTTATAATCTACAGAAGCACCTTGATGGAAATATTTCCATGGTATAAATAGCTGGCCAGTGACTTTTCTGGATTCACTTCACACATGTTCATCTCTCGTGTGTACTAAAAGCCAACTTTTTTATACATCTGCTGGTCAATCGACTGATTGAGAGTTGAACTTTGTACGTAACCAAGAAATCAAAATGAAGACTTTATTTCTGTCTTTAGTGTTCACAGTGATCGTTTGTACTACCCTTTCTGAAGCTCAGATTTCACGTAAAATTTTGCCATTACACGTTAATAAAAATTAATAAAATAAATACATGTTAAAAGGTTCATTTTGGCAATTCATTGTCAAGTTTATTAACCTGTGTATTAAATATCACAATTGTTGGGTATATTACATATAAAAAAATTGTATTTTTTTTAAAGTGACGTTTGGCGGAGGTCCAAGCTATTATCCGGGCTCATATCCTTACCAGGGCTCATATCCATCATACCCCAATTACGGCGGAGGCGGCGGCTTTTACCCGGGTTTATATGGAGGTGGCGGCGGATTTGGAGGCGGTGGCGGATTTGGAGGCGGCCTCAGACCCACGAGCTTCGGCTTCAGACGTCCTGTTGCTGCGTATTCGGTGATATAAAAATTGTCGGGATATCGAAATTAATAAGTGACCTTTTTTTACTGGAAATGAATTCCATTTTGTCATTTGTGTTCATACAAACATAAGTTTCAAAAAATTGCTCTCACTATTATTAAATAAAAGAAATGAATTTTCAAACAATTAAAGTTGCATGTGGCATCGATGCTGAATTTTACTTATTCCATTTCATTGAAATACATTTTTGATCAAAGCCCATACATTCCATTTTGTTCTAGTGGCGGCCCGGTTTGATGGAATTATTTTGGAATATGTAAAATCAAAATTTCCTTTTATCACCCTTTTGGTACTGTAAAATTCTGGGATAAAAAATTTGTGTAATAAATGCCTTCTGTATGGCATATAAGAATACCAGTGCTTAATCACTAGAAAAATTAATTAGTTCGCAATATTAAATTCGTAAATTTCACTGTGATAGAATTCCTTAATACATATAGTTATTGGAAGCAAGAAAATAAGCAAAAAGTTTTTATTAAAAAAAATTATTACTTTATTATTAAAAGTATTTTAACAGAAATGCTTAGTTTGAGCAACTTATTGACGGAGTTTAGAATCAGAAATTCGAACGGCAATTTAAATAAACTATAGTACGTATAGTCAATCAATTTCTCGTATGTATTGACAACACTCAAATGATCAAGTCGATTATCTAGTAGCTAAACAATGGGCGAAATGAAAACTGAACTTGGTACGAAAATTTACATTTGCCAATTGAACTTGCATCGATAAGCTAAACTGGACCATTTATGATTTGTGATATCAGGGCATTTATTTCCTGAGAAAATCGCATTCATTAATCAGTAATCACGTTCTGTCAGACTCAACACGAGCAACCACGTAAAACGTGAAGTATATCCCATTGGAATGCTTGTAATAAATCCTCCTTCTACCTGTATATGCATGTATTGATAACATAAATTTGTTTATTTGATAACATCCTGAGTGTTTTATAAATCCTGAGTGTGTCGCCATGCATTTTCGATTGCAACGGATTCGCAAATAGGAGCAATCAATACGGCGTACACAACGCCACTCGAAAATTGGGCGATTATTTTTTTCTAATTATATTTTTATCATAACAAGAAGAAATTTGAACGCATCTGCTTGTTGACTCCTATAATTGGCAACACCCAACCACGATTTCAGTAGTCCATATTGAAATTAACGTGTCCACAAAGTAATATTGGTATCTACTTACACAAATAAAAACTAAAAATGATCAAATATTTGTATGTAATATTGATCCTAACCGTGTTAAACCAGCACGCTGTCGCAGATGGAGGGAGTTCCAAGGGAGTTTCACTGAATTTCAGCCCCACTTTTACAGGTGAATACAAACATAGCTTGTTCCTTTGCAAGTAAAAATTTATTTACTTTGTAAAGTAAATTTGTAAAGTAATTTTTACAATGTACATATTTCGGATTAATTATGATTTATGAGGTAATAATTAATTGTTTATTATATTAGGTTGTGGTGGAATTATACCCACCAGCTCGATCGCCATAAGCCCTGTGCACATAGACTACAAATCCAAAGAGGTTTACAATGGGAACGAATTCTGTGTCTGGACTTTGTACCCACACGAAGGCATCGATAAGATCACAATCTGGCTGGACGAGATCAACTACGAGGCTGTGACTGATGGCCTGGTCGTTTATACGTGGACGGGCGACAATCTCGTGGCTACGCCCATGTAACATTAGCAAGCTTATTGGTTAATTATAGGCAAAACTACTGTAAGGGACATCTATAATTACGGTCAATTCTCGCTACAACGGTTTAGTAAAAAGCAGCCAGAAAAAACGTTATAATAACCGTTAACAACGGTTTTAATGGGGCGGATTCGAAATTACTGAAAAAGGGGTAAAGCGTGTGAGGGCCGTTATAGCAAACAGGAATTTATGGCGGGGTATTGATAAATTTGAAAAAAACCGGCATAGGGTGGCCTAAAACCGTTATAGCAGAAAGAAATTTATGGTGGAGTATTGATAAATTTGAAAAAACCGGTATAGGGTGGGCTAAAACCGTTATAGAGAAAGAAATTTATGGCGGGGGATTGATAAATTTGAAAAAAATATGTATAGCGTGTGAGGGCGTGGCCTAAAACCATTATAGCAAACAGGAATTAATGGCGGGGATTCAGGAATTTGAAAAAACCTGTATAGCACGTGTGGTCGTGACCTAAAACCGTTATAGCAAAAGACATTTATTGGTCGGGGATTCAGAGCTTCCCCGGTATAACGAAAAAACCGTTATAAAATAACCGCTATCGAGGAAGATTTTAGCATTGAAATGGTCTCGGGCGGGTTTGTGAACATCGTTATAGTGCGAAAACCGTTATAGAGAGAGTCGACTGTATATGGAAGCGTTGTTATACGGAACATTTATTTATTACACTGCATATACGAAGGGCTGAACAATGAAGTTGTTATGGAGAAAAAGTTGTGATAAGAAGAGTTGTTATAGAGAGAGTCCACTGTGCATACAGAATGTTCAATTTTGTATGACAGTCGACTCTCTACAATGATTCCCCGTCAATCAGCAAATTTTCCCTGTTGTAGGGAAAAACCGTTATAGAGAATAAAAGTTTGTATGTTAGCAATCGGAGAAAGTTTTTGAGGGTGCCATTTTCTCCGCCGTTGTGGAGAGAAAACCGGTACAAGGGAGCCCGTTATAGAGAGAGTCTAATGTCTGGAGAAAGTAAGGATGTTTACATTTTTCCCACAGTGATACAAGCCTGACCAAGAAGGACATCCCCGGGTCATACCACTTTCTTGCCTTTTCATCGGATGCGGGAAGTAATCCGGACAATAATACGGGCTTTAAGATCCGAGTGGAAGGAACGGGACGGCGGGGTCCCCGAGGATCCCCGCCTTATTTCCTCCCGGCGGAAGAAGGGGAATTCTCCTACCCGGCCCAGGAGGGACAAAGTCAGTATGAGAACAACGAACGAGTCAGTATTGTGGTCCAAGCTCAATCGTCGGGCATTAGCGAGATGAAACAATTTCTACTCAAGAATATCGACGTGGAGCTGAACGATGACCAACTGTCTGTTTACACCCTTTACCCGTACAATTACCAGTTGCAAGGATTCGAGTTACTGGACAAAGTCGGCTCGTAAGTCCCAACTCGATTCCGAAAAAATTTCTTTCCACATCAATTCTTCAAGTCTAATTTTGCATGAGTTAACATTCACAGATAAACTATTTATTTTTATTTGTTATAAACCACAACAGATTCGATGGGACCCAGAAGGGTGCAGTTTGGGCTGCCTCCGTGTACTCGGGCTTCCCACAGCTGTATCTTTTCACCTCGGATGACCGGAATACTGCTGGTGGCTTCACTATTCAATGGAAGAATCTTCCGCAAAACTAAATTTAAAAAATTACAACTCCAACCATTCCTCTTGGGTGAAAAATGGCCATTTGGGATATAAAATTTAATTTGAATTCTAACATTTTATTTTTGCCAATTTTTATTGGCAAATATTATTGATTATGATAAAGGGATGAAGCGAAATTATTGCATATGTATACATATATGTACAAAATGAGCACTCATATCGGGAGATACGTTTGTTTTTGTTTAAACATTATGGCGTAATTATTTATTATCGAAATCTTAGCTGCGTAAGCAATTTTTAATTTGAACTATGCCTTGGTCCTGGAGCAACACATATATGTATTACAGATAACGTGTGGTTTACAGTCATTTACAAAAATCCTGCGGAAATTACGTTACCATATGCTTACGTTATAAATTACGTTAGCCGTCTTACAAAATTTTAGATTATTCTCATTATCTATCATTTTAAGAACGGTAGTTTGCAATTCATCGTTGAAGTCGCAATAAATAATTAATTCTAATGATGGGGAGACTATTATGTGATTGTGTACATGCGTCTGGCTTCTCCGTCTTTTTACATGCAGTAGAATTTCATAAATTGTACTGTAAACCCATTTCGTATATTTATACCTAGGAAGTATACTATTTATATTTAGAAGTATATAACCTGACTACGGTCTACGGCATTGTTTTGTCAGGCAGGAAGGCAGAAGTTTCAGAGAAAAATCAGGGTAGCAATTGCTATATGTACCGTTGTACAATAATGAAGCATTGCCAAACTTAGGCACAATTTGTACATTACGGCTTTCATTTGAAAAAATCATATTCATAAAACTCATGCATATTGAAGAGTTAAAAGCATCCTTAAAATACTACCAGATAACGTCTAAATTTGGTCTGCCTCCCATTTATGTTAATACTGGCAGTGGTCAAATTTTCATTGTGACCAAAGGCCGTCGCCGCGTCTACTACAAATGTTTCTTTGCAGCCTCAACCATCCATATCTTATTTCTTGCACTCAGCTTTTTGGGGAATTCCCTTCTGTTCCGGGATAAGTCCAGACTCTTTGCCGTGTCCTTTCACGTCGTTAAGAATGGCTCATTACCTTTGACCTTGTCTTGGTCCCATCAAATGTTCTACAAGGAAGCTTCCGTGGTGGAAAGAGTGATCAGTCATGCGCTGTTGTGGCCAAAAAGCGCTGTCAGGGGTTGGAAGCAGGTGTATAAATTTTCGGTCCTGGAGCTCTTCCCCGTTTTCGTCCCTTGTACGGGGATTTTTGCCTTGAACATGTGCATCCTACCGTACTTGATGAACTATCAAAGCCCGTGGTATTAGTCGGGGGTCTTTGGGTCGGCAAAATTGGGCATGACGGAACTGTTCCTGTGGTCATTCTGTGAAATCATTCCAGTAACTTTCATCACCCAAGTGGCTGCTTTCCTCTATTTTGTTAATGGACTCTTCTTCCTAAAAATCCCTGAGAATTTCCAGAACATTTTCGCCTCTCTAAGACGGTATATTTAAGAGCATACAAAATTTCGTTGTCTGATTATTACATTTTAAAACGCTTCCTATATGCGCCCACATTTTCGACTACAGACTGGAAGTGAGGATTTGAGGATATCTGCGGTCTTATAGGAAGGGCGAGTGAAAACCATTAAAAGTATAATTGAAAAACCACTATAAAAGCGTACAAAACATAAATAGGAAATCTGTGAATACTTTAGCCAACGTATAATTCCGAGAATTTTTTTTTACACATTGATTGCATTAATAATTCATTTCGGAAGCACTTACGATCCCATTAAAAACATTTAAACGCCGTCAAAGAAGACTGTAAACACATATTATCAGTAAAGAGGGACATCTGAACCTTAGTCAAGCTCTCTCAGACGAGAATCAAGATACATAAGTCCATTTCAGCTCATTAAATCTGAATGTTTGCATCATCCCTCTTACAGTCATTTATCCCAAATATTTGTATGTATGTACTTTAACATCAAAAGGGTTATAAAGCCGAGTATGACGCCACTCACTTTCGATTTCAACAGATTAAAAAGAAATCTATATTACTGCGTATAAAATGTCACACGCAAATTGGGCTATAGTATAACTGACTAATTGACAATAAGGAAGCGTTATCTTATTTGCGTTTTAATTATATTGCAGCTTTTATTCCAATAGAAAGTATGGGTATGTGTCCCTTTTTTGCTGCTATTAATTGACCATGGACGACAAGCAACCACAACGTTTGCAGTCTGTGAAGATATTCAATGAAATTAACGTCTCCACAAGTAGCATTTGCATAGTTTTTGGTACGAATAATAAATTAAAATGTTCAAATATTTGTACTTTACAGTAATTATAAGTGTGCTATTCCAGCACTCTGACGCAGACGGTGGGAGTTTCAAGAAACTTTCAGTGAATTTCAATCCCACGTTTACGGGTGAATAATTTTACATTGTTTTTTTGTAGAATTATTCCTTTAATAATTTAAAATAAATAATTAATTGCACGATAATTTAGGTTGTGGTGGGATCGTGCCGATCAGTTCGGTGGATATATCCTACGTGTACATCGACTACAAATCCGAAGAGGCTTACAATGACAACGAATTCTGTGTGTGGACTCTGTTCCCACACGACAGTATTGACCACGTCACTCTTTGGCTAGACAAGCTTAACTATAGGAGTCAGACGGATGGCTTGGTCGTTTATTCCTGGAAGGACGACAAACTCGTGGCTACGCCCATGTAAAATAATTTTAAAAAACATATTTTATTATTCCGAAAGCATTTAGGTATGTATGTATTTAATTATGCCGAAAACATTTAAATATTCAGACCGCAGATAGAAATGCAAATTTTTTTATTATAGGTCTAGAAAAACAATTTCATCTCGACCCCACAAAGATTAATTCAAGAAATATAATATTCTTAATTCCTCTAGTAATCTGCTATCTATATGGATTAATGGTTTATAGATCCACAATAAAAATGCATGGAATTATGGGGTTGACAACGATCCGATTTGATCCAAAAATTTTAGTTCGATTCCTTTCAAAGCCAGAATCGGATCGAAATTCGATATTCTATCCGATTAATGATGCAAATGATTCGATTCAAGTCATGGATTGAATCGAATCATGATTCAAACGATCCAAAACATACATTATTGCGATACATGTTTTTCACGTTTTGCAAATTTGTAAGCATATAATGAAGTCTAATAGTTTGCCAGTTTAAATAAATGCAATTAATCTTGATAAATAGCCGTTGATTTACATTTGTTGCAACATTTTGATGGTTATTGCCATGCTTCGGAAGAACATCCAAAAATTTGTATTAAAGAACGTCGAATGAATCGCGTTTCAGTTAAATTTTATGATCCGATGTACGCCTTAAATCGAATTTATTAGTTTCGATTCACGGTTTTAAATCGAATTAAATTTTCAAGTAATTGAAATGAATTGAATCGAATTAAATCGAATCGAATGGAATCGAATTAAATCGAATCGAATGGAATCGAATTAAATCGAATCGAATGGAATCGAATTGAATCGATCGAATTGAATCGAATCGAATTGCATCGAAAATCCAATTTGGAATCGAATCGCTGCCATCCCCAATGGAATATGTACAAGTTTTTGCATCGACCTTAGTCTTAACCTTAAGGGGAGGGCTATTAAAATGGACTTGGAGAAATTAAAAAAAAAATCCGTTTTGTTCCTCAGTGAAACAACGATTAAATCAAAGGACATCAATGGGTCATTCCTTTTCCTGGCATTTTCGTCGGATGCGAGTGACAGGCCCCTCAACAATACCGGATTTAAGATCAGAGTGGAGGGAATGGGACGGCCGGGTCCACGTGGAACCCCGCCCCATTTCCTCTCAGCGGAAGAAGGGGAATTCTCCTACCCGAACCAGGAAGGACAAGATCAGTACGAGAACAACGAGAGAGTCAGCATTGTTGTCCAGGCTCAAAGGACGGGCATTAAACAGATAAAACAATTTCTTCTCAAGAATATCGACGTAGAGCTTAACGATGATCAAGTGTCCGTTTACACCCTCTACCCATACAATTACCAGCTGCAAGGATACGAGTTACTGGACAAAGTCGGCTCGTAAGTCCCAACTCGGCTCCGAAAAACTATTTTATGCTTTTTCCACATCAATTTTTGAAGTCTAATTTAATGTGATTCAACAATAATTTTTTTTTGTTTTATACCATATAACAGATTCGATGGGACCCATAAGGGTGCAGTTTGGGCCGCTTCCGTGTATTCTGGCTATCCACAACTGTATCTGTTTACGTCAGATGATCGCAATACTGCTGGTGGCTTTACTATCCAATGGAAGAATCTTAATCAAAACTAAAAATTTAGTTCTGTCCAATTCTTTTCGATAAAAAAGTCACTCAACAGTGTCAATAACAAATTTTAATCCTAACATCTTTAATTTTGCACCTCTGTATATATGTATATGTATACTGACATCTATTAATAAATAATAAAGGTGTGAGGTACAAATGAGAAATTTTGCAGTTTCACGTCCTCAAAACGTCCTCTGCCCTTAAGTGGACACGCTATGAAATTAATTGAAAGTAAAAAAATTTGGGTGATATGAAAAATGATGAAAGGCATATAATATTAGTATTAGAAAAAAATTGCTATCAGTGGACAAATTTTATTAATTTTTGTGCTACAAATTTACCAGACATAGATTCCAAGTAACTTGTAAAACATTTACTGATTAATCTCGAAAACTTAATTACAAATTGCAATCAATATTTGTATACAATTCAATCTTTTAAAACAAAGTAATAAGGAATTTAAAAAAATTATAGAGTAAATTAAAAGAGATGAATTATAAAAGATTAAATTAGATAATTTAATTATTAATTTAAAATAATTTAACAGCAATTAATTGAATTATATATTACTTCTATTTTTTTATTAATTAAATATTTTAGTCATTCCTCAAAAAACTAGTAAGTATTCTATCTCTGATATTCATCTATAAATATTACGGATTTGTTTTCTAACATTCCCCTGTACACGCCATTGGAGTCCTGCAGCGTCCATTTCTGGGACACACTTTACAGAATTAAAAATAATGTCGGGTTATTATAATGTATGGGGCTTTCTAAAATTTAATTTCTAAAATTATATTTGTATTCTAAAAGTTAAAAATGGAAATTGTGGGCATCCAAATACATGAAATTGCAGTAGAAAACAAAAAATGTTTGAAAGCAACTACAGAAGATTTCAAATATTTTGTGTCCATTTTTATTATACAAAATTTTACATGTAAAATACCGTACTTATATTTGTAATTGAATTCACTGAGCAACAAGGTTCTATATTTAATGGTAAAAAGTAAAAATACAATAAAAATCAATGAATGTCAACCAAATGGTATGTCTATGGGACTACAGATGCTTCAATTCAACATGGGATGGGATAAAAAAGCAAAACACACACGGAAATCTACACAAAAATATTGCAAATATAATACGCCAACAACAGCCAACAACATATTAGTTTGCGTCAGTTTTCATCCCCAAGGTTGAACATGAATCCTTTGTATGGATAAAGTCTGCCTGGGTACACCTGCAGGAAATATGGTAGGAAAGGTTACCTATAGGAAAAGTTCTTGGATCATTTCAAAACGCCAACACAAATGGCCCTTTCACCACATGAAAGCCGGAGGGGAATTGTGACAATCACAAAGAAAATGAAGTTCATCCCAGCAAAACCATCTCCGTTTCACGTGCAGGACAAATGTGCATAGGGCAGATGGGTGTTAAAATAAGTTTGGGACACATTGTGAACTTTTCCGCGGAAATTATTGACGTAAAAGAGTTATAATTAAAAACATTGCATCTCACAACGTAAACGCATGGTGTACCCCTAAATCTTGTCCGAGGAGTTCAAAGGTCTTTTGAGAATGCAAAGTTTCCTTGGACTGAGGCACGCTCCACTCATTATTTTAATACTTTCTTGTAATGTGCACTGCTCAGAGCCCGGGGAAGTTCATTCAGGTACATATTTTGACGGTATTCTTCCTTCTCATTATTTTAATGCATACACAAATACTTTCTGGCAGTAGTAAAATAATTATCTCATGATATTCCCATTCACACAAATTATGTAATAATGTAAATGTGTACGGGTGAATCCACTCTGAAGGTATTTTATAATTCAAAAATTTTGCCTACATACCTGCATTGCCACTAGAGTTCCGTATGGATTCAAGTTTCATTTGAGAATATTAATTTCTGGAACAAGGTCAGTTTTGAGTCTGAAATTTTTTAGAGTGACACTTGTGCTTGACAAATTGAGTTTTTGGAAATTATTCGGAATTGATTCTCTATTGAAATTGAAATTAATCTTATTATTGAATTGAAATTACTCTTTATTGAATTCACGAATTGACATTACTCTTTATGGAATTCAAGAATTGAAATCACTCTTTGTTGAAACGAAATTACTCTTCACTTATACTGCCGAATTTCCGAGTTGTGATTTTTAATTCAGTCGAAAACCATTCAATTACGATCCAGTTAATTGTTGGAATTAAATTTTGTGTTAATATACGCTGAAGTAATTAATGTCAAAGTTTTGCTAATTTGCTAGCTTCCCATTATGTTTTAAACTATAGATATCCTGTTTATGGTTAGCATACAATGTCCTTTGTTATCTAGATATAGAAAATATCTAGTCATAGAAAAACCTTGACTGCCATTCACAACTGAAATTGCATTTATACGCACGAATTTTAATTGTGAGTTTAATTTTGAATATTGAATAATATTCATTCAATTACGAGTTTGGTAATTTGGAACTTGATTAAACGAATTTAAAAATTGGTATGATTTCAACTCGGTTTTACCAACAGTTCAAACGTACAAATACCGACGTGAAATTTAAATTGCAAGTACAATTTCCAGTTTGAATTGAGAATAACGTAGCTTTACGAACTCTAAATTTAATTACGTAACTTCTGCACGGGTTTCAGAATGCGGGGGATTAGTGTTTCTGGAGGAGAATACGGAGGCTGTCATTGACTACGTGGTGGATGTGCTTGATACTGATGCCATGAATTATGCCTCCTGCGTCTGGACGATTCTCCATCAAGCCCAAACTGGGGAGTCTTCCTTCCACTTCCGATACAACGGCGAGGATTTCCTGGACTATAACGGGCCCATTCTGTATTCACGCGTAACGCAACGTGGCTTTCAAGGAATTCCCCTCCAGTAAACATTTTGCCTCCCTCTCTCTTCTCTCTCACCCTCTGTCTTCTCTCTATCTTATCTCTCTCTCTTCTCTCTCATCTCTCTGTCTTATCTCTCTCTCTCTTCTCTCTCTCCCTCTATCTTCTCTCTGTCTTATCTCTCTCTCCCTTTCTCTTCTCTCCGTCTTCTCTCTCTCTCTTCTCTCTGTTTTCTCTCTCTCTCTTTCTCTCTATCACTTTTTTCTCTCTTCTCTCTGTTTTCTCTCTCTCTGTCTTTCTCTCTATCACTTTGCTCTCTCTTCTCTCTGTTTCTCACTCCCTCACTTTCTCTCTGACTTTCTCTCTTATATTATCTTACTTTTGCTCCTTTTCACTTTCTCTTCAAATTTCTCTCTTATTCTCTCACTTTCGCTCCCTTTCTCTTTCTCTCTGGCTTTCTATCTTATTCTCTCACCTTTGCCCCCTTTCTCTCTGTCTCACTCACACACTTAATTTCTCTCTCACACTTTCTCCCTCTTTCTCTCTCCTCTCTTCACTTTCTCTCTAACCTTCTCGCTCTTCTTTTCACTTTCTCTCTAATCTTCTCGCTCTTCTTCTCACTTTCTCTCTAATCTTCTCGCTGTTCTTCTCACTTTCTCTCTAACTTTTTCTCTCTGATTTTCTTTTCCTGTCTCTGACTTTCTCTTTCTGACTGTCTTTTCCTCTCCCTCACTTTGTATTGTATTTTCATCTCTCTGTTCTCTTCTCTCTTATTTCGTCTCTCTTATTCTCTGACTTTCTCTCTCTCTCACACAATTTCCATCTCTTTCTGACGTCTCTGACTCTGGCTCTGACTTTATTTCACTCTCTTTGACTTAGTTTCTCACCTCAAGTACTCTTTCATGCATATCTCTCGAACAAGTTTCTTGTATTTCTCTCTCTCTCTCACTCTGAGCCTCTCTTTGACTGGGTATGTTTCTCCCTTTCTCTTGGACTTTTCTCTCTCCTTCTTTCTCTTGGACTTTTCTCTCTCCTTCTTTCTCTTGGACTTTTCTCTCTCCTTCTTTCATTTGGACTTTTTGATATCTCAATCTTTCTCTTTGACTTTCTTCTCACTCTGTTTGACTCTCTCTCACTTTCTTTCTCCCTGTCCTACTTTCTCTCTTTTTCTCTCCCTTGCTCTGACTATCTCTCTCACTTCACATTCTCTCTATTACTTTTTCTCGCTTCCGCACATCTCACACACTTTTCCTTTCAGACTTTTTTGTCTCTAATTTTGACGGTCTTTGTCTTTCACACTCTTTGACTTTCTTTCTCTCTCTCTCTCTCTCTCTCTCTCTGTCTTTCACACTCTTTGACTTTCTTTCTCTCTGTCTCTCTCTCTGTCTTTCACAGTCTTTGACTTTCTTTCTCTCTCTCTCTGTCTGTCTTTCTCTGAGACATTCTCTCTCACGCTCTCTCTCTCTGTCTCTCTCTGAGACATTCTCTCTCTCGCTCTCTCGTCTCTCTCTGAGACATTCTCTCTCTCGCTCTCTCGTCTCTCTCTGAGACATTCTCTCTCTAGCTCTCTCGCCTCTCTCTGAGACATTCTCTCTCTAGCTCTCTCGTCTCTCTCTGAGACATTCTCTCTCTCGCTCTCTCGTCTCTCTCTGAGACATTCTCTCTCTCGCTCTCTCTCTCTCTCTGTTCGACTCTCTCACACCGTACAGTTTTTCTCTCTCACTCTTTGACTTTCTCACGCTCCATGCACTTTGTCCCAATCTACCTCACTCTTCATTCCCATTCTCTCTCTCTTCCAAGAACAATAAGCTGGAACAAACTTTTAATTATATTTTTTAATTTCATATTTCGCAATGTCGAAACAGTGCCCAGGTAAAAGATTTCACCATCACCACCTCGTCTCAACTCTTTCTCACGCTCTCAGCTTTCCCCTCCCTAATTCCTCTCCGCTTCGTCCTCTTCATCTCCGTGAAATCCTTACTCCCACCCGGATTGGACCCCCAAAGAGCCAATGAACTCCGAGAGCACCACGCCGGATTCTTCCGGAACAGTCCCTTCGGATCCTTCACACATTCCCCTTCCATTGTGGGAGAGATGGCTCCTTTCACGAAGGAGGAAGTGAGCGTGGTCATTCCCTCCCAAGATGAGTCGCAGGAGGGGAAAACATGGATTTCCTTGGAGGTCAGACCAACGCACGTGGATTTTTATTATGAGAGCCTCTTTGTCCTCACTCTCCTCCCTTATTGGCTCTTCAACAGATCCAACGGCGGGGTGGAGGCCTTCGGGCCGTAAGTCCATAGAACATATGAAATTTCACCATAAAATGAATAATGATGGGGTATCCAAGCGAAATATGAGTATAATGCTCATTATAGTGAAGTATAAAGGGGAACTTCCTTGGTTTCTTTTTTATTAGAATCGGATTCTCGGGAGATGTGGAGGAGGTAGAATGGAGATGGAATTCTTCCTTTCCTCGGGTGGTTTACTTCACCTCAGAGGTGGAGGTGGGACAGAGCGGTGGTTTCCAGCTTACTTGGCAGCCTTCCTTGCTTCCGCCTACAAAGGAAGATATTTAAATTGATGCTGTTCTCTATAAAGTAATTTTATACGTAAAAATCCTCTCCTGAGTGGGAGTCTGATTGCGTCTAGAATGGATTTGAAGAGCGAAAATTGTTCCTAGAAATCTTACTGCCAAAAGAGATTTTTGTTGAGCTCGTGTCTATCATTTATTTACTAAGCTACATGTATGTACAGGGTGTCAAAAAAATCGGATTCCCTTCTAGCTGCACACAACAATTGTATTGGATTGAAAAAATAAGTAATTTCATTTAGATCCGAGACAAAGTAACCAAGTTATGGCGGTTTCTTCACGCCAAGTTCGAAAATCAAGATGGATTTTGAATGGGCATTTTTGCCACGAGCTTAAAATAAACAAGTAATTACCTTTTTTCTTGCTTTAGCATTTTTTTTGTGCCAGAAAACCAGACGAAAATCATTTCACATTTTATGTAAGAACACAAAAATGTTATAGGAGTGCGGAAATAATACTTTTGGAATGTTTTAGAATCAGTTCATTATTTTGTTAGCCTTTTCCCTGCCAAAATGGGATTTCAGTTTAATTTTTTTTTTGGTCACCGCAAAAGTCTCTGATGATTGCTTCTATAGGATTTACCATGAAAGTTTGGCTTCATATGAATTCTATTATTTTATTATAGTTCCTGTACGCAGAATGAAATGTTTTGAAATTTCGGCGAAAACCTTTGTGTTTGAATTTGAACTTGGCGTAGAATAACCCTTTAATTTTTGCATGGTCGGAATAAAATGCCTGGACTCATAATAAAATTTAACAAAATTCCATTCTATATTGCAACACCGATTTGGTATCCTTTAAATACCTTTATTATTATGAAATTGTATTTAGTAGATGCAGCTGATTTATAGCTATTGTTTAGCGCAATTTCCCTTACATCACCTTACATCTTTTGCCGGGAGAGAAATGGCAAAAATAATAATATAATTATAATACACAATATAAGGTACATTATTTATGCACTATGTACGAATTGAAGGACGAAAAAAGTACAAGGGAAGGATTTTGAGATCTATCCGGATATAGGATTGTCAATCTATACTTGTCCACTAATAATGGTGCTCCTCGTGGGCGAATAAACCGGAGGCATCCACCGTGGGAGAATCTGACCCAGTGGTTTAGTAATTACTATGCTTCTGAGGATGTCATGAATCCCGACGGAGGAGTTTCGAAGGGCGACGCTAAATAATTCTTAACAAGTGTCCTTTTTCGAAAATTCCGGAAACAACACAAGCTGAATCGCTTCGTCCCACACTTCGTCCGGCATTTTGCTCCACACAAGTCACATTCCAAGGCGGAAGTTTGCGGAGGCGATGGTGGGTCTTCGCCGTAAGAATCACCTCCTCGACTTCCAATCGAGTCTTCCTCCTCACTACTCCCACACGGCAGATGGAGTAACACGAGAAGACAAATTCCTGCAAAAATTTGTTTCTTAATCAATAATTTATTGTATATAATCTCTAGCTTTCTCTCTCTCTCTCTCTCCTCTACTTTCGCCCTCTCACTTTCTCTTCTCACATTTTCTATTTCACTTTTACTTTTTCACTTTCTTTCTATCATTTTCTATTTTACTTTTACTCTTTCACTTTCTCTCATTTTCTCTCTCGTTTTTTCTCTCATTTTCTATTTCACTTTCACTCTTTCACTTCCTCTCTCTCATTTTTGTCTCTCACTTTCTCTCTCTGATTTTCTCTCATTTTTGTCGATGACATTCTCTGTCCCTGCCTTTCTCTCATTCACTTTCTCTCTCTCTAACTTTCTCTCTCACTCTGTCTCTCTTACTTTCTTTCTCTCTCGCACTTTCTGGCTATCTCACTTTTTCTCTCTCTCTCTCACTTTCTCTCTCTCTCTCTCACTTTCTCTCTCTCTCTCTCACTTTCTCTCTCTCTCTCTCTCACTTTCTCTCTCTCACTTTCTCGCTATCTCACTTTCTCTCTCACACTTTCTCGCTATCTCACTTTTTCTCTCTCTCACTTTCTCTCTCTCACTTTCTCTCTCTCTCACTCTCTCTCTCTCACTTTCTCTCTCACTTTCTCACTTTCACTCTCTCTCACTTTCTCTCTCTCAATATCTTTCTCCTTCCATTTCTATGTCTCTCTCTGAGCTCTCACACTTCCTATTTTTCTTTTAATATAACTTGTCCTTGTCTGTTTCTCTCTCTGAGCTCTCATGCATTCTTTTCTCTCAATATCTTTCTCTTTCTGTGCCTCTCTCTGAGATCTCACACTATCTCTTTCTCTGCTTTTTAATTTTTCTATCTCACACACATTTACTTTCGGTCTTTTACTGTGTCTGTCATTTTCTCTCTCGTACGTTCTCTCTCTTTCTCACTTTGAGTTTGTTTCTCTCCATTTTGCTCTCTCACTTTCTGTCTCTGCCCAATATATTTTCCTCTCTTTCTTTTTCGCTCTCGCCTTCTCTCTCTCTCTCAATATCTTTTCCCATAACTTTCTATGCCTCTCTCAATTCTCACACTGTCTCTTTCTTTGCATTATACCATTCTCTCTCTCACGTTTTCTGTTTTTAACTTTGTCTCTGTCACTTGCTTTTTCTGCAGAATATCCCTCTCCCTCCCACACATTTTATTTGTGTCTATCACAGTTGTTTTATCTCTCCTTGTCTCTTTATTACTGTCTATTTATTTTTCTCTTACTCGCTTCCAATTCCCACTCTCTCTCTCTCTTTCAAGGAAAACATAATGGAACATCTCACTCGCTGTCTAACAAATTTTCTTTTTCCAACGAATCTGTCTCTACAACTGTGGCAAATCCTCCCCTCAAAAACTTTCCCCAGTTGTTAACAAAAAAATTCGGTTGTGTTTGTTAAGAAAAGGGCTTTTGTTATAACGAGAACAATTGACTGATTGCATAATGGGGAACAGCTATACAGATAGAATCGCGTGTAAATAAAAATTCACTGTCAATGGAAATAAATTCTTTCTGAAATTTATTAAGACTTGAAAATGAAACCTTTGAAAATGAAATAAATACCAAAACTAACAAGATTCTTGTTATTTATAACAATTACCAAGGCCAAGAAAGAACGTGAGAGTCTTCATGGCGCTGCTGAGTATTCCTTGTGGCAACAAAACTCAAAGAATAGAAAATTGTGTTCTAATAGAATCCAAAGAAAATATTTGTACTTTGTCAAATCGAAGTTCCAAAATCGCCTTTTGTGGAGAGATTTTTGAGGATCAACAAAGGAAATAAAAAAGAATGAATAGGGAAACGTTTTTTCATCCAACCTTTATAGGAAATCAAAAGGGGGTAAAAGACATTACTGGAATGAGAATCTATAACTTAATAATATTTTGGGGACAAATTTACCTTTGATTCGATGCCTCGTTTTTAGTACATGCGTATGTGGCAGGTGTCTAAATCAAATTTAAAATACATTTAAAACACTAAAGCATGATTAGAATGATCCAAATGGCAAAAACTTAATCATTCTTAGTGCCCCCACCTACGCCATTCCTGGTCTTTTTGCTTCTATTATTTTTAGGTACAAACCTGAAAAAGGTACGGGAGATATTTAAATAATGAAAAATGCTTGAAACGTGGTTGGAGGAGGCGGAGATAAAAAAGGGATTCAAAAGTAAGGTCACAATTGACAAGGAATATAGTTTCCGTAAAATAAACACAAGAGAATGTTTCTCGGTATACATATAATATACATATGTACATATGCGCAAGTAATAGGAATGCGTTTATACATAATGGAAATGCCATTATGTGAACCATTGAAGAAGATGGACAGAAATGTGGTGGAATTTCGACAATTTGATCCATTGCACAACTCAACTTTCGCCAATCTTCCACAGAAAAGGGAAGACTTTTCATTTCTCCGAATTACTTTTTCTCGAATACGAAACAAAAACAGTGACACAACCCACCCATTTTTTCCTTTCCCACGATTATACGGATGGAGGAATCACTTGGAATTTCATCGAGCCGAGAGTATTCCATAGAGGCAATTTTGGAGAAAGCACTATTCTATAGGAAGTCCCTATGTTCTTTGGATCTTTGCAAAGGGACATGAACTGAAAAAGGCTGGAATATCTTTTGTGCACCTTTCAATCTTGGCCTCCTCGTCAATCCTTATCTTATATAAAGTACACTACATATAAAGTGTACTATAAAGTGCACTCTTATATAAAGTTATATACGGTTCCTTATTTGTTACTGGATTTTCATTTCCAATTTCAAATTGTACTTGAAATTAAATTTTCAAGCGAAGATTTGAGCAAAATTCGATGATTTAAAAAACCAAGTTGTAGTACTACACATTGGGCACTGTGAAAAACTTCAGTCAATTTAAATAAACTAAATAAATAAACAAAATAAATAAATGTAACTCGGCAATTTAAATAAAAAAAAATAATTAATTTAACTCGGCAATTTAAATACATTTAATTAATAAATTAAACTCGGCAATTTAAATAAACTGTAAATAAATAAATTTAACTCGGCAATTTAATTAAACTAAATAAACTCATTTAACTCAGCTATTTAAATAAACAAAATAAACAAATTTAACTCAGCTATTTAAATAAATAAAATAAACAAATTTAACCCAGCAATTTAAATAAATAAAATAAATAAATTTTACTCGACAATTTAAATAAATAAAATAAATAAATTTTACTCGACAATTTAAATAAATTGAATCAGTCCACTCGCTATATACCAGCACCCTATAAAGCATCTTTTGCCCGTTATAGAGAAGAACCGTTATAGAGAGCATGAATTTTTATGTTAACAATTCGAGAAAGTTTTCCAGGGGAGCATTTTTTGCTGCTGCTATCGAGTGAGAACTCTTATTAGGAGGACCGTTATAGGGACAGTCGATTGTAAATTTAACTCGGCAATTTAAATGAACTAAATAAATAAATTTAACTCGGCAATTTAAACAAACAGAATAAATATATTTAACTCGGCAATTTAAACCATCATAATAAATATATTTAACTCGGCAATTTAAATTAACTAAATAAATAACTCGGCAATTCAAATAAAGGAGTACGTATTTATAATCAATTTTGGTTCTATAATTAAACATTTTCGATCTTGAAATTGGTTTTGGTGTTACAGAAATTGAATTTGGACCCACACGAACCTTTAAAAATTAACATTCTTGATCCTTACTTTAACATCTTTTACATCGCACTTCCTTCTCCACGTTAATAAAGCACTGGTTGTTTAACTATTTTTTTACCCTTTAAATAAATGGTTAAACCAAAGAAATAATCCTCCCAAGTGGTTCCGTAATTGCCAAATCCGCTGACCCCAGAGTGGACGTTTCTATATAGATGGAAGGATTACCCTACAAGCTCTGAGAAACGGAATTCGAAGTATATCAAAAAAGCATGCCACTAGATAGAAACAAACGGTTTCTTCCCAAGGGATACACACAGTCGCTGGGTAATCGTTTGCATTGGGAATTCCCTTTCTGTCCGGAGCACCGCCCCGAAAATCTTTCAGTCTTTGCCCAAACCATATTTGTTCCAATGAAGGTCGTGACACATGGACGGGGAAGCCTTGGAGAAAGATGGTTAGATCCATAAAAAACATTATTTTTGCGCAGTTGCCACTTTCTATACAAATCTCATGACGTTTTCAGCTCTATTTGCTCTTTAGACCTGTATGGGATTATTTTCTTTGTCTTCCTGAATACCAGGGGCAGGACTGGGATTGTTTTTTCCTAGTACTACATCCGAAATTACATTCTTCATACATTTTAGAGGAGACTGTAAGTAGAAATGAAGGGTTTTGATGTTATGAAAGATCAACTCGGAGGGAAATGGATTTTTCTCTTGCAAAAAAAAAAAAAAAACAAAGGGCAACTCATGCCCGGAAATCCTCCTGGAAATGAAGCTTGAGTATAGAATTCCAGTAAAACCTATGTAATGTATTACGTTGCCCTTTTTCGGGGCTTTTGTTTCTGTAGAAATCCTGCAATCTGTCATTAGCACATAGCTTGTATAACTGGTTTTCCCCCGATAAAATATAGATGAATACAACTTCCAATTAGTAAATGCCCTTGTTCATACGTAAGTATTTGTTACAAGTTACAATGCATGTAAATATGTAATATGCGTGCAAATATATTTATAAGGAGAGTGCAAAAGGATTAAAAGTTGCCAAACGTTGCCAAAGGATATTCATGTATTTGTTTTAATTTGAGATTTTTTTGTGAAAACAATCTTACACAGCTGAAATTTTTGCAATTTCATTTATTTCGGCCAGATATTGTGAAAACTTATTTATTTTTAAATGAAAAAATCCAATATTCCATTAGGACACATACATATATATGTACTTACATTAGTAAGCCCAGAAGTTTTCTCTTCATTGTGAAAATTCTCTTTTTGGATTGGCTTTCGTTTAAACTAAGCACATAATGCTTAGCACATAATTCGGGTAAACAAAAATACTTTCTGAACTTGCTGTTAGAGTTTTTGATGGCAAAATTAATGATTCATATAGTAAGACCGAGAAAGGCATGGCAGGACCTGCCATTGCTAAAACATCGAGGCTTGTCGTAAGCCCCTTATTTTCATGATGCAATTGCCTCAACAAATATTTTTGTTTGTTTCTTATATACTTTTGTGCACTTTTTAACTTCGAGTGAGAGTAGGCGGAATACGCGTTCCAACGCATATTTACATTCATATGCATTCTTTTGGTGGACTATTGGATTGCTGAAATATATATACAAATAAGTTAGGTATGTACATATATGGATGTACATGGATTGTATAATTTCTGACTCTGCCTGTAGGTCAATTTTGTTGTTTGCTGTTCCCAAACCAATTTGGGGCTCTATTATGGATGGGTGAATGTGATCTAAATTGTATACGAAACAGTTAATTTTATCATCCCTTTACTACTTTTCTCTTTTATGGACTTTTCGAGGATTACGACATATCGAGGATTAAGTACCCAAAAACTTCTTCAATTGATCTTAAAACACAAAATCATTCCCATTCGTCCCTAATGCACAGTTTAGAATTTTAGAATGATCAAAAGACAAATTTGAAAATTAATGTTCTAAAAGTTTCTCGTGAGTTAGTTCTATTTGAAAACTAACTCAACTGGGCGCTAAATTTTGTTAACTATATATATATATATATATATGTATACGAACACACATGTCATAATGTGTTCGATGCAGAAGTTTAATACGAATCTAGGAAAAATTGTTATTCCGATTCGTTCATTATATGACAAGTTATGGCGATTTTTTCAAAAAAAGTAGGAAAATCTCAATTTTCGACAAGTTTTTTAAATTTATTTTGCTTCCATGGGCAAACATCTTATCCTTTTATGTAAAAGCTTACAGCAATCGTATGAAAGGAAAATTACGTACTTTTTAAGCAAAATTCAAATCGGACTGGAATTAGCAGTCATTGTAATTTTTCCGCAAAAAAATAAGGAATTTTGACAAAATAATATTATCCATTCCATACATATAGGTATGTACCATTCAAAATCTTAAATATACATATGATTTTAAAGGTAAGGAATATCTTCACAATTAGGAAAAGCAACTTTTGGGTGCTTCATGCAGATGCTTTCTGCATACTAATATACAAATGCATACAATTTTCTGCATGCATTGGGTAATTTGTATTTAAATACAATACAATTTTCGAAACTATCTTGTCATTTGGAAGTGCGACGGTATTTTAAATTCATTTAGTTGTATTTAAAATTTGTAATTAAAATACGTATTTAAATACATCACGTAACAGTTATGTACTGATGTATTTAATAATTTGTTCTTTGTATTCCGCACAAAATTTGTTTATATTTTCTAATGTGTAATTAAATACTTGGTGAGGAACCGAATGTAATTGATATTACGTAACTAATGCCTTCGGCTGGTCAAATTTGTATTTTCCATTTGGAACTAAATTATTTTGGCCATTTTTGTTAGTTTGCGAGAGGATTAAATTCTGTACTTCATTCTCGAAGTGCTTTTGTGCATAATGACGAGACTTACATTGCATGTACATTTAGACATTTGAATAGCATTTTCACTTCAATGTATGTACATACTATAGATACTATATGGCTATAGCTATGTATATATGTATATACATAGCTGTGTATATGTATTTTTCTTTCTCCAGAGAATTGCGCAACCATTTCCCTCAGGAATCTTTTCGTATTTCTCTTGCCCTCCATTATTTCTTGTATAGAAAAAAAAAATACACAAGACGTAAACGGAGCTGCGGGAGTCGGTAGAAACTCGGTAGAAAGGGTAATGTAAATTGACTTGAAGGTTATATCTATATATATGTACATATATGATAGATATATACACATATGTACATATATGCATATATGCATATGCGTTAATACAAGGATAGATGGGAGGATAGCGGATGCATCCCGGTGAAAGTCCCGGTGCTTTCACTCGTCCCACAAGATCCCATTTTCCCCGTTGGAAGTGATGAGCACTTTCTCTCCCTCCAAAGCCGAGAGTGGCTGTCAGCTCTCCCCGAAACGCATTTGATGGTGTGGAGAGGGGAAGATTCCGACCGCTTGTTTGTTCTTTTCCCCGGGATTGCTCCGGGATTTATTTGCCACAGCCGCACATTGAAGGACACATCAGACCTTATCAACATCTCTCATTCTTCTACCCGCTTCCCGTCTCATCGCATTATTTTCAGAGTGTTTTTCACGGACGTTCGACGTTAGATAAACTTTATACCCGGGAGGGACATTTCAACTTTTCACTTACCAAGGAAGAGGACAAAATCGTCCCTGGACGGGGGAAGTGAGACTTGTTTTTCTTGGGTTTTGAAGGAGAAAGTCAATGTGATTACGTGGAAACATTGGGTTTCGTGACAGGTTGACGGCAATTATGGAAACGACCACGGCGTATTTCCTTAGTAAGACCACGGACGCGGGATTCTGTTTTGTATTTTTGTCTCTAGTCCTAGTACTAATGCAGTCGACTCTCTCTATAACGATTCCCCTTAAATCAGCAGATTTTCCTTGTAATACCGAAAAGCCGGAGCAGAGAACAGAAATTTCTATATTAACAATTGGAGAAAGTTTTTGAGGACAGCATTTTTTGCTACTGTTAAGGAGAGAAAACCGTTATGAGGGAGCCCATTGTAGAGAGGTTCCGATGTAATATGTTTTTATATAATAATTTAATTTACTGGAAATCTAGCATGATTCATTAAAGCACATCTTTCTCTGAACTGCGTGTACACAATTTATTAATTATTTTTCCTTAACTGAATTTTAAAGTTTAAATGCGTTTTAGAAGTTAATTTTACAATTACGTTTTAAAATTTGTTTTCACAATTACGCTTTTTAAATTTTATTTTGCAATTGCATTTCTTCAATTTAATTTAACAGTTGCACTTTTTCAATTTTATGTTACAATTGCGTTTTTTTAATTTTATTTTGCAATTGCATTTCTTCAATTTAATTTTACAGTTGCTCTTTTTCAATTTTATGTTACAATTGCGTTTTTTACAATTGAATTCTAAAATGTCATTTAAATTCATTTTGATTCCCTGGGCAATGCAATATTTTTTTTTCATGTGATGTTGATATACAGTAGAGTCTCTATATAACAACTCTGAAGGGAAGGGCGAAAAATATTGTTACAGAGAAAAGTTGTTGTATAGAACATAAAATATTTAGCTTGTATGTACGAAGGGTGGAAAAAATAATGTTGTTATATAGAAAAGTTGTTATAAAGAGACCTGTTATATAAAGACTCCACTGTAATTGGGGAAATACGAGATACACACTGATTTGTTTTAATATATAAAACCAATTATCTGAAGAGGATTGACAGCCAAATTAAATTTTATTTTTCTCAAAAAATCTATGTTTAATGGCTAAAAAAATTTGTTCAAGGATTTAAGTATATTTTAAATCTAATTATTTATTTTATTTTCCATCATTTTAATTTTCCTAACAAATTCCTTACTATATCTATGCAATTATACTCAACTATATTCAAACGTCCAACTACCTTGTCGCAATCAATATTCATAAAATTATACATATTTCCCATTCTTCTAGAAATGTATCTCCAAAATTATCTTTTCTAATGATCTCCTAGGCACTTTGTTCAAGAATTCCCAACCTAATATTTTAACATTCATTTATTTATGTTGATTTATTTAAATAACTAAAAAATGCGTATCCCTTGGAAAACTAATTCGATTAAATTTTATCTCCCCCCACGTGTTTGCCAAACAAGCCGTTTCAATTCAGTTGAAAAGGTGTTCGATAATAACATCTAACGATACGAGATTTTTTTAAATTCCAAGTATTATGCCAATGACTTGTATAGTTAATGATTACCATCCAAAAAAATGAAATCCAATATCCCCACCGGAAGTGGGGGGGGGTACATGAAATACCAAAAATGTGCCATAAAAGAGAAGAATCAAATTTCTCATGTACATTGGAAATGAAAGGCATGAGGGCGTAAAATTACACATCACACATGTATACGATGTGTTCACGATGAGGGCGATGTACGGAAGAAAGGCTGATATGGGAAGTCTTTATTCCGAGTCTTTTGAGCGTGATAAAAGTGTTGGGTGTGTGCTTTGATTATTAGATGCATCCACGGAGAAAGTCCTGGAAATGGAAGAGGAGGCGGAGGAGAAATTCATCTTCGACAATATGTACGTCCGCATCGTCCTCTTTCTCCTCTACTCCATCGTCTTCGTCCTCTGCTTCTTCGGTAAACTTTCTTTTCTCTATTTTCTCTTTTTTCCTTCAGTTATTTTCACCATAATAAGCTTAATTATGGAACTTTCCCTTTTATGATTCTCCTACACATCATTCTGCCGATTCTGCTACATCAAAAATATATGTACTTACACACCTTCGTATTTTCCCCATTTCATCCTACACAATTTTCCATTCACCTAACAAACTTCGGAGGTCACTTGCCTCCTTCATCAACTTCGTCCCTTCCAATTGTTGTGCCTGTTGTAACTTCTATTCAATTAGCAATAGGATTTTAGGGATGAAAGGAAAGATGGAGGGAAATAATTGAGTTACAAACCATTGCAAATTGAAAGGCTTAATTTTTTAAAAGCAACCTACCTTTATTTAACGGTATAAAAGTACACCAGAGACTCCAGACGGGCATAAAAGGTGGCTGGACCATTCTCTGGACATTGTAAAAATGTATATGTTGTATTTCCCAGGAAATCTGGCCGTCGTCCTCGTCATGGCACTTCATTGGAAAATGCGAAATATCACCAAATTTTGTCTCGGCAACTTGGCCTTTGCCAACCTTTGTGTGGGTGTTTTTTGTGTCTACCAGAATTTGACGATGTATTTAATTAACAAGTGAGTGCCTTTTGTTCTTTGGATGTATAATGCAAAGCGGTGGAGAAAAAATGAAGGTTGAAAGGCTGTGTGAAAGGGGCATTATGAGAATACTTGGAAGGGGGCACGTGTTGACTAGGATTTAATTTGTTCCTGTGTGCTGAAAGAATGTTTGGATGATATTTCATTTCAGTCGTTTAAATCCGTGCAAATGCATACGGTTTTCATTTCGAATGACAGTATATGTTCCTTAATGATCGATGTAAACATATACAACACACAGGATACCAAGAAACATTTGACACAAGTCCTAGCTCTTTGACTCGACGATGCTAGGAAGTAGCAGTACAGTGGACTCACTCTATAACAACTTTTTCTCTATAGCAACTTTATTTTTCAGCCCTTCGTATATGTAATGGGGTGGGAGATAATATAGACTAATGATGTAGGCTACATTACATATAATAAAGGATTTATTTCTCACTATTTTTCTCTTCAAAGAGTTCCGACGCGACCACGGAGAGAGAGACAGAGAAAGTGAAAGCAATGTTTGATGTTTATTACAAAGGCATATGAAAGGCTTGTTAATAATGCCTGACTTTCCCCATGTAAAATGCAGGTGGATCTTCGGAGATTTGCTCTGCAAATTGTATCATTTCACCAACAGTCTGAGTCACACGGCTTCCATCCTCATCCTCGTCGTTATCTCGGTTGAGCGCTACCTAGCCATTCTTCATCCTTTCAAATGTCGGAGATTCCTCACTATTCAAAGGCTCAAAGTGAGACTTTTATGGGAGACTTTCCTTTTTTTTTCTTAATCTCTTTTCTTCGTATCATTACATACGCCTTTCTCCGTCCCCCTGCCCGTTTAGAAGTTTGTCGCATGAATATTAATATTTATATGCACAATGCACACATATCTATACGAACAAGCATTGACGAATTGAAATTCAAAATCTAATGAGGGAAAACTTTTTGTCATCTGATGTCTCTTCCAAACTTTCTTGCAGTATGCTAACCGTTTTGTATGATGGAGTGTTCCCTTGAAGTACATGAAGGACTTTTTCTAGGAAAAACCTCCTTTTTAGTCGTTTCTTCGAGGAATTTTAACTTTTTGTGGTTCTGTATGTAAGGGGAAACTTTTAGTTTAGGAAAGGACGGTTTTTATGTAATTAGGGATGTCTACGAACTTCCAGTACATTTAGTGTTAGTGATGCATCTTAGCTGTTCTTAAATTTGCTCTCAATTAAGACTGTACAAAATGAATTCTCCTTTCACTTCTTTTTATTCAATAGACGAATTCCTAGAGTTTGTCTTATCCCTTGCATTTTCATTTCGTACTTAAAATTGTACTTGAAACTGAATTTCTAAATCAGTATTTAAACGGCATTCTAATTCGGTTGGAAAACCAAGCTGAAATGTTCAAGTTTTTTTTAGCAAGATCATTCAATCAAGTCCAAAATTTCGATACTCGTCATAAATTTTTTCAACCTAACTAATATATGTATAGGTACATGTTATGTGCGTTCCAAATTTAAATGTTACATTAACGTCATTTGGGGACCAAAATATCCTTGTTCCTACGGATAATTGGAAAGCAAATGAGCAAGTTGAAAATTACTGAGCGTATTTTAACAAACAATACGAACTGAGCTAAGTATCAGAACTCGGAATTTGACAATTAAATAAACGACTATGTATTTATATGTATGTACATGTTATCAGTTTCGCGTATTTTCAACAAACAGAAATTGTCCAGACACCTATCTATCTAATAGTAAAAAATGGTATGTTTCACTTGAACCGATGCGGTACTCTAAAAAAATATGTATAAGTACATGCTGCATTTATAATGTACATATCCCCTTCCAGCCTCATATTAATGAAACATTTTCCCATTCATGTCCATAGTTTCTAAATAATCCAATAGTGCTTATGTCTGCCTCCAGCATGTCTTTTGTTGGTTAATTTGTTCATTAGTGCATACCAGAATTCCCAGATTTTGCTGACAAGATGTAATAATGGGCGGTTGTGCGAACATAAACGGGGAGATGCACCATCACTAATGCAATTACCACCTCCTTTTATCTTTCTCTCTTCCACTCATTCTCTCAAAATCTATCTCATCCCCTCCCTCTCTCTGTATCTCTCTTTTTTGTCGCTCTTTCTTGCTTTCTTTCTCTCGCTCTCTCTTTCTCTCGCTTCCTCTTTCTTTCTCTATTTCTCTCGCTTCCTCTTTGTCTCCCTTTTTCTCTCGCTTCCTCTTTCTTTCTCTATTTCTCTCGCTTCCTCTTTCTTTCTCTATTTCTCTTGCTCTCTCTCTCTCTTTCTATTTCTCGCTCTATATTTCTCTCGTTTCCTCTTTCTTTCTCTCTCTCTATATTTCTCTCGTTTCCTCTTTCTTTCTCTCTCTCTATATTTCTCTCGTTTCCTCTTTCTCTCTCTCTCTCTATATTTCTCTCGTTTCCTCTTTCTTTCTCTCTCTCTATATTTCTCTCGTTTCCTCCTTCTTTCTATATTTCTTTCGCTATCTCTGTTTCTCTCTCTTTTCCTCTGTCTTTACCCCTCTGTCCGCCACTCCCTCTCTGTTCCCTCTCCATTTCTCTCTTCTCGTTCACTTTCGTTCGCTCCCGCCTTCTTTCTTCCTCTCTCACCCATTTCTTTGGCGATTCCATTCTCTCTGCCTCTCTCTCTAACACCTTCTTTCTTTCTCTCTGTCTCTCTCTCTCTATCGCTTTGTCCTTCTTTCGTTCTTTCTCGCGCTGTTTATTTCTCTCGATTTCATTCTATCTCTCTCTCTCTCTCTCTTTCTCTCTTTGTATCTCTCTTTTTGTATTACTCTCTCTCTCCTTCTTTCTTGTTTTCTCCCTTTGCCTCTTCGTCACTCCATCTCTTCGTGTTTACTCTATTCATCTCTCTCTTGCCCTCGTTCACTCTCTCGATCTCTTTCTTTCTCCCTCTCTCATTGTAACTCGCATTCTCTCTTATTGTCCCATTATGTCGTTATCTTTCACTCTCTCTTTGTATCTACTCTATACATCTCTCTTTTTTTTCTCTCTCTCTCTCTCTCTAGCTGATCATCCTAGGCGTATGGGTCGTCTCAGCCGTGATCTGCCTGCCCCGACTCTACTACATCCAAACGATCCGTCACCCCTATTTCCTGAACAAGAGTGGAGACTCAGGATCCGTGGAGATGATCTGCGTCCCCGTGACAAGTCTCTACGATTCCGTGACGGCGGACATGATTCATTTTGTCATCCTATTCCTCCTCCCGCTCCTCATCATTACGGGCCTGTACGCCAAAATCGGCTTTCATCTCCGTAAGCGGGACATGGTGAACACGGCGGTGAGCCACAATCCATTTGGGAGGCCGTCCTGCAGTGATGGCGGAGACGTGTCGGAAGTGACCTTGAATATGTCCGAAGCCCTCGGTTGCAACAATCATTTTCGAAGTCTTTCCATCCCCTCGACGTCCATGTACCTCACGAGTTCCTGTGGGACGCAAATTGGTCAACCACAAACTTGCCAGCAATCATCGACCTTGACAGATTGCGGTAATCCCTGCGACAATCTGAGTCGAACATCCTCCTCGGGCTCGGGCATTAGCAATAATATCACGAGTGGAGTTAGTTCTAATCTGAGATTGCATCGATTGACCCCAAACTCGACCTTGATCCGGATCAATTTTTCTCGGAGTCAACGCCGTCGTCCGGGGGATGCGGCCTCTTGCGGAAGTATTTTTAGTCACACCCCAACGATCACGTCCTGTCCCAGGCCGCATAAGGCCGTCGTGCGCATGCTCAGTATCGTCGTCATTAGCTTTGCCGTCTGTAATCTACCTTTCCACCTTCGGAAATTGTACCAGAATTTTTGGCCCGAGCCCGGATTTGAGAATGAATTGACGGAGCTGGTGGCTCCCATTACCTTCTTGATGATGTATGCCAATTGTGCTATCAACCCATTGTTGTACGCTTTTATGAGCAAAAGCTTTCGTAGTAGCTTCAAGGATATTCTTCGGTGCAAGTTGAGGAAGAATCCCACGGGATCCCGAAATCAAATGCATTCGCCGTAGGTATATTTGTAACATTTATAATTGGCTATTATAGATAATAGATATAACGCTCACGAGCACAATTTTCAGAAGGTTGTTCTATATTCTTAAGAAAGACCAATTTGTGTTTTAATTATATTATTAGTTTACTTTTTTTTAATTTTAATTAATTATTAGTTTCAATGATCATGCATTTTTCCAGTCACGTTCTATTATTCTATTATTTATTCTATTATTTTAGTGATTAAAACAATTTCTACATATTTTTAAGGTAATGTTGTACGAAATAAAAATGTATTTCTAGCATCTGTAGAAATCGAAGTTCTGTTTACATTTCGGCATAATTTGTTTGCATTAGAATTAATTAATTCCCTCCCACCCGTGGGCATAAACCGCGAGAGGATTCCTTTTCAAATAGAAAACGGTTGAGGTCCATCATCCAACATTTTGAATAAGAGTCCTAATAATGCATATAAAGGAGTTGGGATTTTGAAGCACATGCATGCAGACAAAAGTATTTATTTTCGCAAAAAAAAAATCACTGGATACATATGTGTATGTATCTATAGTATTGAGTATTATATATTATGACGTCGTTTTTTGCTCTTAAAATGAAATTTAGTCATGTTGATTTAACTCTTCATTCAAACCCTTCAGACGTATGTAAATACACCTTCTTTCTGCAAATAAATTATCCATCTGATTTTCTCCCTCTTCAATCCACGATTTAAGGGCGCTTGAGCGAGCACATGATCATGATAATTATATGTAAATAAAAGAGTTTCATCATCTGGAATGACTTTGGTTTCCAGATGCAGAGGTTTCCAGATCCACCAGCCTCTATGCACATTATAAGTACAGAGTCTCTCTATTCAGTGGAGCAATATAACAACTCTGAAGGGAAGGGCGAAAAATATTGTTACAGGGAAATGTTGTTATATAGAACAATAAATATGCACCTTACATGTACGAAGAGCTGGAAAAATAATGTTGTTACAGAGAAATGTTGTTATAAAGAGACTTGTTATAGAGAGACTCCACTGTAACAAGACTCCCTATAGCAACATTTTCCCTATAACAAGATTTGGCATTCCCCCGTCGCATTTTATATATTATGAATTTTTCTATATACCTATGTATGTAACAATAGTTCTATCGATATAACAGCATTTCTCTGGAACAAAATATTTTCCTCTGAAAAGAATACACGTCTTAGAAGTACAATATAACAACATTCATGTGTTAAGTGGACAAAATGGTGAAACTAAACACCGCTCTGGAGCCAAATAATCAAGTTTCAAATACGATTCTCTACAGTCGACTCTCCCTATATAATGGCATCCCTTATAAGAGTTCTCATTCCATAACAGCACCAAAAAATGCTCATGTCAAAAACATTCTCCAATTGTTAACATAGAAATTCATTTTCTCTATAACGGTTCATTTCTATAACGGACAAAATTTGCTGATTTATAGGGTGCTGTTATAGAGAGAGTAAACTGTAATTTTCATTAAAACACATGCAAATATATGTACCTACACAAAATGGGATTTTTGTACTTTAGTTTCATTTTGCCCCCAAATCATTAGAAACGATATGTGCCAAAATAAAAAATATCAGTACATTGGTATATGTATGAGGTCTTACATGATGAAATAATTGGATACTGGGTTGTATACTCTTTTCGATAGTCAAGCCTAATTATCTGAATTGGAATAGTTTAAAATTAATTGTATGAAGATGCATTGACAAAATCGAAAGATTTAGGTATAAATACTATCTACAGTACTCGGTGAAATAACAAATTACGTAAATATATTCATATTATAAACTGTTAAAAACTTATTGAAGGGGCTTTTGCCTATATCAATAAAAGCACTACTACTACAACTACTACGTATAGGGGCACAGATGGACGTCAACAAGGTTATAGTGGACAAAACAAGAAATTATTGAGGTACATCCCACATATTCTCTCTTCCACAACCCGTTTTTCTAAGTAGGCGTTCACATAAACTTTTCATCGAAACCATCCCACTGTTCACTTGCTTTAAACATACTACATACAGTCATTCATGGCTTGTATACCTACATAGTTTGTTGAAAATACCCGCCAAATGTGCGTCATACTGTTTTTCATACTTCAAGCGAGGATCGATAGGGCTCATACACAGACAAAAACAATCTCCGGAAGAATCCATTTCAGTACAGAGGATGTCATAGGGTCCAAAAGAGGTAAATTTGTAGGAGGGAAATTTAGAAGGATTCGGAAAAAAATTACGGGAAATTTAAGGACTTCATTGACAATATGTTCCATATAGCTGAAGAGTCATCAAAAGTATAGAAATGGCGTCGTCATGAGCGTAGCAACCAGTTTTTTTCAAGGCCTGGTTAAACAATTATTTTTTGTCGTTTACTGCTGATCAATGGTAATACAAACAATTTTCCGGGTTGGTCAGGAATGGGAAAATTTAGGGGTAGTTGTCCGCGCCAAGTACACAAAGCATGGGAACATTTCGTGACATCGACCTTTAAAAGGATTGGGGACGAGAAAATGGTTCCAATCATATTTCAAGCAGCATGGTAAGGTCAATTTTGAATCTTTCACCCCTTAAAAAATGTATCGTGCTACGTGTGTGAACTTCCATCTCTAAATGTAGAATGTAGTACAGTAGAGTCTCTATACAACAACTCTGAAGGGAAGGGCGAAAACAATTGTTACAGGGAAATGTTGTTATGTATATGGAACAATAAATATGCATCTTGCCTGTAAGAAGGGCTGTAAAAATATTGTTGTTATACACAGACTTTTTATAGAGAGACTCCACTGTAGAAGCAAGAAAAATAATCCTGGAGCCCTTTTCAGCCACCTTTTGTTCCTTTTTTTCGGAATCCCCCCTTTAATTTAAGAATTACAGTCAATTCTCTCTTTAACGGACCTCCTTATACATAACGGTTTTCGCACTATAAGGTGTTCGCAAACCCGCCCCAGACCATTTCCATGCTAAAATCTTCCTCTATAACGGTTTTTTCGTTATACCGGGGAAGTTCTGAATCCCCGACCAAAAAATGACTTTTGCTATAACGGTTTTAGGTCACGCCCACACATGCTATACCGGTTTTTTCAAATTTCTGAATCCCCGCCATAAACTCCTTTTTGCTATAACGGTTTTTGGCCACGCCCTCACACGCTATACCGGTTTTTTCAAATTCATTAATCCCCCGCCATAAATTCCATTTTGCTGTAACGGTTTTAGGCCACGTACTCTCACGCTATACCGGTTTTTCGGTAATTTGGAATCCCCCGCCATTAAAACTGTTTTTTAACAGTTTTCCTTATACCGGTTATTCGTTGTAACTGTTTTTCTGGCTGATTTTTGCCAAACCGTTATAGAGACAATTGACCGTATTTCTCTTATTCAGTGTTGAGTTTATAAGATTTAAATTTGAATGCATAAAAATACGAGTTAAATTTGAATTCGAATTCTCGTCCAAGGTCCAATGACGGCCCACTTGTTTAATTCAACTATTAGAACAGTGTCACATGTCGCATTACTTTAATTAAGACAGTAGATAGGTGGGAAACATTGTTGGCGGAATTAGACATAATATAAGACCTTTCGCTTCCACATGGAAATGAGGACAGCTTGAAATTTATCGTTAATTAAATCCACAGTATCTATACAGTTATACCATGCTTAGCCATATTTTATAGCTACATTTTATATACGGGAAATTCGTAGTTCAGTATGACCTTGTTACCATCGGAAACGTTTGACGTTGAAGAAAGTGACACACCTCGTCCGTTTTAGGAAACAGCCACATACGGGAAGAAAAGCACTTTGCATAAAGGAAGAGAAAACGGGAAGTTGTATACAACAATACGACCCGCGTAAACGTGTATTATCTGCGGACGTAAAATTTTGCGGTAATTAAAATCCGCAATAGTTTTTGGCCTCGTTTAACTTTAATAACTTTAATCGTTAACATTTCAGAAAAGGAAGCACATATGGATTATCCCGTCCCAATAGCAACAGCAGTCTTGGCATCCGGTTGTACCACATTGGACATTTCTTCGATTATAAATCGACGATCGCCGCCATGCCCCAGAAAGTTCCAATGATACGTTAGAAGCATTTTCGGTCTATGTAAGGTCGGCTCGTTTGTGGGTACTTTCCCGTTTATTGTGAAGCACGGGAGCTTGGAAAAACTCCGGTCGAAATGGAAACGAGAACATTTCAGCTCCTAATTCTTGCTTATTACATGTATACATATTGGGGCTGGGTTTGGCTTACGCCTACCGGCGGGAAGGAGTAAAGCAGTCGGAAATGACAAATTTTGTACGCTCCTGCGCTGCCTTTATCTTTGCCAGGGACGAACTATGCGATCTGGGCAAGCAACGTGAAAACGTACTCAATTATGTAAACAGGCTTGGAAGACTTGATTCGCCGTTTTCTGCAGGTACGACAATTCTGATTTTTTTTTAAAACGCTGAATGTTTTTTAACGTAAAGGAGAATTTTCCAAATTGCTTTTTTTAAACATACAGCTGATTTTTTTAAAAATAAAGCTGAATTTGTTTTTCAAAATAAGGCTGATTTTTTTTCAGAATTAAGCTGAATGTTTTTTTCAAAATAAAGTAGAATTTTAAAAAAAGCTGGATTTTTTAAAAATAAAGTAGATTTTAAAAAAAGCTGGATTTTTTAAAAATAAAGTAGATTTAAAAAAAGCTGGATTTTTTAAAAATAAAGTAGAATTTAAAAAAAGCTGCATTTTATAAAAAAAAAGCTGCATTTTATTAAAAAAAGCTGCATTTTATAAAAAAAAGCTGAATTAAAAAAAAGCTGAATTAAAAAAAAGCTGAATTAAAAAAAAGCTGAATTAAAAAAAAAGCTGAATTAAAAAAAAGCTGAATTAAAAAAAATAAAGCTGAATTTTAAAAAAACCTGAATAAAAAAAAATAAAGCTGAATTTTAAAAAAACCTGAATTTAACAAAATAAAGCGGAATTCAAAAAAAATAAAGCTGAATACAATTCATAATTCTTTGATTACACTGTGAAATACAAATGAACGCATATGATACGTATTTTAAATACATTTATTTGTATTTTGCATTTAAAATACGTACTTTAAATACAATAATTCGTATTTTGAATAATTAAAATACGTATTTAAATACAGTACTACCTGCTGACGTATTTAGTGTTCGACTCAAAATACAATTGTATTTTCTAAGTTGTAATTATGTACACACTTGGGGAGCAGTTGAAAGCCATTGGTAATTTGGAATTAAAATCTCCGAGTGTATTTGTATTTTATTGTAATTAGTATTTTAAACTAAAGTATTTTGGCCACCTCTGTCAATCCGCTACGTTTTCTACATTTTAGATTTATTATTTATTAATCACGTGATTTCAATGAATTTGTTACAATGGCAAGAATGCAACATAAAAGAAACTAAGCGCCTAAGACATATTTTTAATAAAGACATAGTTTAAATACAATTATTTTATTTTTACGATTGCAATTTTAAACAGCCTAAATATTAGAGCATATATTAAAGGTTTGGAGAATTTTATTGCCACTTTTACTGAACAAATTTTGCAAATAATACATTTTCACTAGCTTTTTCTGCGAATATTTTCCCTCTTTTGGGCTATTATGTATATGTGACTTCTGTACGATTGTCTTTATGGGAATGCAACTAAAAATAAATGTGTCTCAATGCACTATTAAAATTTAAAACATTAAAAGGCTACAAATTTCACTCTCATGTGAACCACGCCCGTTGTTATTCCCAGAGGAAAAAATAAAATCCATAAAGGTTCCACCACTTTTGGTATCCCATTAAAAATCCTCTTCTCCGTAATCTCTCTAATGCTTGCACGTGGCTGAGTAAAATCACGAACATGTCCACAGACGCGAGGAAACTGACAATAAGTGGAATACTGATTGTGGTTCCCCTAAAAACCCCTGACTTCCCCATGGAATGACGTATACATGACTAACGAACAAAAGCTTTGTATTTGCAACACATGTATGTATGTGCCTTGCATGATTCACATATATTTTGTGCTTATTCATTAACCCCATGATTCATCAGCCACTTTTGATAACAGAGGACATATACGAGTGTTGGCTGGTTTAAAGTGCACGTAAACCCAACTTTTGCCAACAATGCTCCAGATTTTTTCCTCGAATTATGTGAGCGATACAAATGCTAATTACATGGAAACGTTCTCAACAAATTTCATCCAGACACTTTTTTGCATTGCCTCTTCATGCACTCAATGCACTGTCACGGCCGCATCCGTTGGTTCATGATGGCAGTACTAAATATATTGCTTGTGCTCGGAATTTTTTGGAGTTGTGTGGCCGTATTTGGTATAAATTCCAAGGATTATTTTGGCCAGCAAGGACCGTCATTAAATGGAGATAATAATACACAGAAAAATGATAAACTCCAAGAAATCCGGGCATTATCGCCTTTCCCGAAGCCGCCTCATGGGGTCCAAGGCAACGTCTGTTACACGGAAGGGTGCATCGATGCATGTAAGTTCGGTTTAAATAAATAAGAGAAACATTAGCCCATTAAAAACAAATCTTGTAGCCAAAATTCACAAAAAATACATTAATAATAATAAATAATTAAAAATAATAAATAATTAAACTAAAAAAATATTAATAATTTTGCTTCCTTCAGCACTTGCACTTTTGCGTTCCATGAATTTCTCCGTCAATCCTTGTGAGGATTTCTTCCAATTCACCTGCGGCCGATGGAAGAAGGAGAATCCGATTCCACCGAGTTCTTCGCGCTGGTCGCAATTCCACGTCGTTAGCGAAGAGGTCAACCGGGCCACTCACGGTATAATGCCAAAAAAACTTTAAATATATTTTGTATACAGTTTTTTTTAAAGGCCACCTAATTGCCAACAGCAACTTGTCGCCCACAGAGATCCTTGCAGCCCCCGATGATCCCTCAGATTTCAAGTCCTTGAAGCGGGCCAAGCAATTTTACGCCGATTGTGTCAATACTGGTAAATTTTAAGTTTATCATTTCTCGATTTATTTTTGAACATTTACAGACGGTAACGCACAGAAATTAATAATTTGTTGTACGTAAAATTAGACGCAATCGAAGCCGAAGGAGTGGCTCACCTGCTGGCCATTTTGGCCCAGGACGGTGGTTGGCCGGCCATCACTCAGAATTGGACTTCTGGAAGCTTCGACCTCTTCGCTGTGGTTGCACAAGTCCGCCGCGAATTCATGGATTCCGTTCTTCTCAACGTTTATGTCTTCCCGGATTCAAAAAACACGACCCGAAATTTGGTTTACGTAAGACATTTTGTGAATTTGTAAATTCGTCTTGTTTTTTTAATTTTGAAAAAGAAAATTTGTAATACCCAGAAAATATTACGGCGTATAGCTGGACCAACCCAGTTTCTTCTTTCCCCGGTTGATCCTCTTGAACCAGAAGTTATTCAAACCTAGGATCGACGCTTACGTGAATTACTTTGTGGGCGTGGCCGAGGAGCTGGCAAATATCACAAAAACTCCGGTGGTGGAATCCGAGCTTATTGCTCAGGCAAATGATATCATTGCCTTTGAGACGCGATTGGCTGAAATCACCCCGCCGGATGAGAAGAGGTTGGAAAATGAGCGATCTTACAATCCCTACAAGCTGAATGCTTATCAGGAGGAAGTTGACCGGATTGAGGTCGTTCATCCCTACGCAAAGGTTAGGTTCTAATTTTGTATGTACATACCTGCGTTAAGCAAAATGAATTTGTTTTCAGGAAAAAGATTAAATGCAGCTAATTTTCGGCCAACAAATTTTAAATCTACGCAAAATATTTTGTTCCAGAATTTAGAAATCTGCGCAAAATATTTTGTTCCAGAATTTTGAAATCTGCAGAAAAGATTTTATTCCAGAATTTTGAAATCTGTGCAAAAAATGTTATTCCAAAATTTTGAAATTTGCGCACATTTGTTGTACATTATCTCAAATTTTGAAATCTGCGCATGCATATTTATTGCACATTATCCCAAAATTTTTAAGTCTGCGCATGCATATTTATTGTACATTATCGCACAATTTTTAAGTCGGCGCACAATTAATATAGCATATGAATCCAAAATTTCCAAAATAATTAAATCTGCGCAGATTTATAGTTTATTTCAAATTTTTAGTATTAGTATTTTATTCAACATATTGATTTCTGTGGAGACAATATATTATTCCAAAAAATTTTAAACCTGCACACATTCATATTTTGTTTCAAACTTTTCAAATCTACGCAAATTCATATTTTGTTTCAAACTTTTCAAATCTACGCAAATTCATATTTTGTTTCAAACTTTTTAAATCTGCGCTTGTTTAGATTTTGTTACAGAAATCTGCGCCAACTTACACATATTTTCTTAGTTTAGAAATCTATGCTTTATATATTACTCGAAAATTTGAAACTTATATGCATATAGTCTACGATTTTAATTAAATTTCTGGAGACTACAAATTCTTCCTCTCGTATAGCAATTTTTGCCTATCAAAATTTTACATTTTCCAATATATAATTTCACGCAAAAAATTAAATTTTAACAATAAGAAATTTGTATTTTTAGGTGAACTACAAGTCCCTACTGGAGCTGATTTTTCTCAATTCGAGCGTGAGATCGGACGAGGAGTTGATCGTGAAGGAGAAGGAATATCTGGTCAAGTACATCCATATTCTTGACACCACGAACATTAAAACAATTGCCAACTACGTCCACTGGCGGATCGTCTCCAAACTCGCCCAGGATACTTTGCAGGTCTTCCGGGACATCAAATTCAAATTTGATAAGGTCCACCTCGGAATTTCTCAGCCTAAACCACGGTAAAATCCTTTTTCCCATGCTTTCTCAGTACAATTTGGACCTTGTTTTGAGATCAAATTTTTCCTAATTCCTCAGAAGCGAAATTTGTGCCAGCACCACGCTCATTAATTTTGGGATGGCTCTCAGTGTAAAGTACATTGGGCAGGCTTTTGACGAGGACGCAAAGACAAATGTGGATATTATGGTAGAGAATCTGAGAAAGGTCTTCAAGGATCTCTTGGACAAGATCGACTGGATGGACGACGAGACCAGGGCGAACGCTCATAAGAAGGTCAATGCCATGCGCCAGTTCATGGCCTACCCAGATTGGCTCTTCAACCAGACGCGTGTAGAGCAGGATTATGAGGGGGTAATTTTTTATATTTTTTTCTTATTTTATAATATAAATTCTTATTATTAAAGCGTTTTATATTCATCATGGATTAATTTTGTAGCTTGAAACCGTGCCAGGGAATTACTTTCGCACTACTCTTTCTGTGTTTCGCTGGGCGGCCTTTCAGCAGTACAAGACTCTCAGACAGTTCAGGGACAGAAATTTGTGCGTTTTTCCGTTTACTTTATTAATTCGTATATTATATACATATATAATCAATGTAATTTAATAAATTTGTTGAGCATCGACAGTAATAATACATTTTTTTTTCAGTTGGCTTACCTACCCTCTGGATGTGAATGCGTACTATCTGGCTGAGTATAATTCCATTTGTAAGCATTTGTTCAAAGTATTTTATACAAAATCGCCAATTAAAATAGCTAAAATATAAAAGGGTCAAAAATTAAAATTGCTAAAAATATAAAATGGCCAAAACTTAAAATGAAAGTAAAACAGCTAAAAATTACATGGCCAAAATTAAAATGGCTACATTGACATAGCTAAAAATTGATTGGCCAAAATTAGAATGGCTGAATTAATATAGTTAAAAATTAAATGGCCAAAAATTAAATTGGCGAAATGTAAATTGACTAAAATTACAATGGTAAAAACGAAAATGGTTAAAGTATACAAATGGCTAAAATTAAATAGTTTAAAGTTCAACACTAAAAAGCTTTAAAGTACAAATATTTTTTCATTATTCGCATAATTAAATTAAAACTTTTCCACAGATTTCCCCGCCGGATTCCTCCAACCTCCTTTCTACCGTATCCGCGGGCCTGAGTAAGTTTTCTCTTGTGACATTCCAAGCAAATATTTTTACACCCACAAATTTGGAATGCAGAAAAATTTCACATATTAAACAGATCCATCAACTACGGCGGGATTGGGAGCGTCATAGGGCACGAGATCACCCACGGCTTTGACAAGCGAGGTAGTCAGTACGATGCTGACGGTAACGCGAAGAATTGGTGGAGCGAGAAGATTTTACTGCGATTCCGGGAAAAGTCCCAGTGTTTCATCGACCAATACAGTGCTTACAAAACGCCGGTGGGGAACGTGAGCGGGAATCTGACGGTCACGGAAAATGTGGCCGATAACGGCGGAGTTCGTCAAAGCTATTTGGCCTACCGAAACTGGATCATCAACAACAATGGTGGACGGGAGGAACTGCGACTTCCGGGCTTGGAGCAATTCACGCCCGATCAACTATTTTTCCTGGGCTGGAGCAATGTAAAAGATGTTTTTAACTGTGTAATTTTAATTCTGGACAGTTTATGGAGCTATTGCACGTATATACAGATATTACATTAAGACTTATCAATGTAATTTTGTTTCAGATTTGGTGCGAAAACATCTCCGACGAAGCCTTGGGAAACCATATAATCACGGACAATCACAGTCCCTGGGAGTTCAGAGTGCTGGGGCCTCTCCAGAATTTCCAGACTTTTGCAGAAAAATGGAACTGTTCAGCTGGATCTGCCATGAATCCTAACCACAAATGCGCTCTATGGTGAAGTTAATGCAATTAAAGACTACATTTTTATTTCTTCTCATATACCGTAAGACTCTTGCAACGGTTACAATTTCCAATATATAGTTATAACAATATCCAACGGGAACAGGAATTTTGCTGTTATAACGAGATTTTTTGCTAATGCTGTTAGAGGAAACATATTTAACATGCTCTAATATACCAGCGGCTCAAATTTCCTGACGTTATAACGATTTTTTTTAACACTATGCACTTATATAGAGAGTTGTTATAATAAAAGAGACTCCACTGTAATAAAATAAATGAAGAAGTAAATAGTTGTGTTCAAATAAATAAAGTAAAAAATAATTTTTTTTAAAATTAAACTGTGTTTAGAAGATTAAAACTTGTTTCTACTCTAAGAAATTGCTTCAATTTTGCTGTAAATAGTCAGTACCTAGGTATAAGTACCACTTTTGGTCCCTAAAAGACTGGTTGCAGACTGAAAACAAATTCTTACTTGGCCCTACTGATTTTTTTCGGAAATAAAATATCCAAAATAAAATAATTTCCTCGTCTTTTTGCTGGTATTAAACGAGTATTTGCTAACGCTAGGAAGTACGCGGTTTAGTAGTACCGTAATAAAAATATTAGATAAGATATCCTCGTGATGAGTTTAGTACTTTAAATATTTGTATTGTTTGGGGTATAGTTAATGATATAAACGTCGCTATAAGAGAAAGTCACTAAGAAATCAAAATCAAATGTAGCATGATCATAAGAATTTAAAGATTCCATGGAGTACTGCGTGCTAGGGATGACAACGATTCGATTCTGAATCGGATTTTTGGATTCAATTCGATTCGATTCAACTCAAATCATTGCAAATTTGATTTGATTCGTCACCATGAATCGAAAAAAATAATTTGATTCAAGATGTATAAATCGGACCCTAAATTTCAACTGCAATTCGATTCAATCGATCCATTATTTCATACAGATGTTTTTCCCAAGCAGAGCAATAACTATCATAATATTGTAGCAAATTTAAATCAACGCTAAATATTATATCAAGGTTACTTGCATGTATTTGAATTGGCAATTCGACGTCATTATATGCTTAAAATTGACAGTTCCAACGAACTAATGAAATTATCCCGAACTTGGAACAAACCAATCTTGCTGGGAAAATAAGGAAGACTCAGAATTAAACCCCTTAAATTCAAGGTGGTACTAATCAAGACACTGACATGTAGTAGGGATAGGGGAAAGTATGGAATTGAAAAGGCTTTATATCCAATCAACGTGCTTTAAATATTAGGGACAGTCAAATTATGTTTTATTTTGTTTGTCAAAAATGTATGCTTTTAAATGTTAAAACAAAAATTAGTATTTTTTTTAACAAATATTGTTTTTTAGATTTACAAGGTAGGCATTTTGGAAAAAATAGAAAACATTGAAAATTTGTCTTTAAAAAAACCCAAAAAAATTTCACTAAAGCAAAAAAATGTTGGGCTATGTAGTGAATACATTTTCGGTTTCATGAATTCTAACCCTGTTTGGAATCAAAATTTTATGCTTGTTGGCTAAAAAAATTTGCTTTTCCCTCAACCATTTCCAATATTTTTTCGAAATTTTGTTATTTTAAATTTTCGAAATTAATTAAATTTATTATTAAATTTATTTATTATAAATATTAAATTTTCGAAATGCACTTCCAGAGCATTTTTTTTTCAAAGCATACAGATCAAATATTTTTCGGTCATTATAAATATCGAAATATCTATGTTTGTAGCCCTTTTTGCGGGGTCCATATCTGAAAAAAATCAATTACATAAAGTCCACCCATTCGACATAAAACACACTCAAGGTTTGAAGGTCGCAGAATACATTTACTAGATGTTTTACACAAACCACTATGCAATACGTGGAAACTACAACAACGCTAGTATAGATTTATAGAAATGATAATAATTCAACGGAATAAACTGCAAGTAAATTTGGAAATTTTCTAAATTTCATCAATGATGGCATTATCCATCAAGGATGGATACCTTCATCAAAGATGACAGTGGACGTTTCAGCAAATGCAATGACAGTTACTGTAAAGGTTTCATTGCACATTTGTAACGCCCAGTGTGTCATCGAGAAATTTTAGAATTTATAAATAAAAAATACTTGTCATATGAATTCCCTTTAGAACGTTTTCATTATGCCAAGCTTCACACATAAAATTAACACTTCAAAAGCAGATAATTCAATTGCATTATCTTTTTTTTGAGTCTATTACTTATGTACATTTCCACTGACATTAAATCGGTGTTATATCGGCATGCAAAACGTAAAACATCTAGATAAATGTTTTCCTGTGATTTCAAATTGTATTAATTACACTGTGTGCGCATCCTGCAATCCGGTTTATAAAGGTTAAAATCCATCGCTTCCATTTAGGCACAATGACAGCACGCTACTGCATTTTCGAGAAATGTTTTTAGTAAAAATCGATAATACTTTTAAAAATTTTACAAAACGCATCGATTACAGGTCATTCTCTTTATAACAGTTCCCCTTAGTTCAGCAAATCCCCCTTGCAGCAAAAAATTCTATAGAAAGCTACAATTTCTGCGTTACCGATTGGAGAAAGTTTTTAAGGGAAGCATTTTCTGCCAAAGTTATAAAACCGTTATATAGGAGTCCGTTATATAGAGAATCAGTGGTATACCGATTTTACCTCCTGAAATTGTACATAGGCCAAAAATGTTAAAGAATTTGACACCAAAATTGCATTGCCTGGAGTCGTGAAAAGCTATCTTTCACCCATTAATTCACAACAAAAACGGGTGAAAAATGAATTAATCTGGCGTCGACGAGTGAAAATCAACGAGTAAAAAGGAATTTAAAAAATCTGGGTGTTATAGGCAAAATTATTTTTATTTAAGCTCTTGGCTCTTGGCTCCTTGGATGCTGCTGTAACAATTACAGGCATTTGCTATAGACAGGATCTACTGTAAATGGACATCTCTGTCATCGATTATCATCAGAGGAATGTGTCCTGCGAGGAAAAATAAAAATACCCCTCACAATTTCTTGCTCCAGACTGTGTTAATGTATTTCCATGGAAGAAGCTCCAGCACAATGGATATATGTACAGTCGACTCTCGCTATAACTGCACCCTATAAAGCATCAATTTTCGCTCGTTATAGCGAAAAACTATTATAGAGAACAGACATTTCTATGTTAACAAATGGAGAAAGTTTTTGAGGGGATCATTTTTTGCTGCTGTTATAGCGAGAGTACTGTTATACAGGGGACTGTTATAGCGAGAGTCGACTGTACAGCTAGGCAAACGCCCCTGAGGTATTTTTGGATATTTTTGATGAGCTTGGAGATGTGTCCTATATTCGATTTTTGTAATTCCCCGAGTGTCACCACTGCCCGGGCATTGGCATGGAGGGAAAGCATGAGTGGGGGCGTGTTAGCCTCGTCAAAATGAATCAAAGTAAAAGTCTCTATTCTTACACGTTCGAATGTCACAATGGGTTATCATATCCGTGTGCAAAAACCTTTGTCATCAAGTAAAACCCATTTTTTGTCCCGCTCTCAAATCCTTGTTATATATTTGTTCACTCAACCAAAAGAGCTATTACAGTGGAGTCTCTCTATATAACAACATTCAAGAAAAGGACGAATAATGGTATAGAGAAATGTTGTTACACAGAACATGAATAATTTCGGGGCAAAATGATACTGTATATAATATCTCATTTTAAATAGGCATTTGCTGGTATTTTAATGTTAATTACAGAATTCGACTTAAAACTTAATGATTTGGCTTCAGCTCGGAGTTTAGTCTCACCATTTTGCCGGCTCAAAAAGTGAATGTTGTTATAGGGAACTTCTAACACGTGTTTTGCTATTGTGAAGGACGGGGAAAATATATTGTTACCAAGAAATATTGTTATATAGAACAAGCTCATAATGTATAAATGCTATGGGGGGATGACAAATCTTCTTGTTGGAAAAATGTTATAGAGAGGCTTGTTATACAGAGACTCCACTGTATGGGTACATTTCATAAGAAATAAGGACAAAACAAGTAGAAGATGTGTGACGAAAATATTTTTTCCCGGAATATTCATCCCACACATTTTTGTGTCCCACCTATAAAAATGAATGGCCGTCATAGCATTCTCTCGTCTTTAGCTTTTGAGGCTCTGAAGAAGACAAATCTCGTCTTTTATTTCCGCCATCCTACTATTTCATTTCGGTTAAGGGAACGGCCAGTTTGAAGGATTCATCATGAAGCTTGTGGTTGCACTTTTGGGTAAAATATTTATTTTTATGCTTTTCGTAAATTAAGTTACAATTTTTATTTATTAATTCAGTACAAATATAATTGAGACAAATAATTTACCACACATACTTCTTGTATTTGAAATGCATTTTCCTATTTTGTATTTTATAAATACTAAGAAATTCCAACGTAATTCGTATTTAAAATATAAGGATATTTTTACATTTTTTTTGTTATGTATGTATTTATTCGAAATTTCATAGCAAAGCAAAAGGTAATTGATGGAAAATAAAACTGAAGACAGAGTATTTAATGCGTACATATATATTTTATACATATATTTGTACACAGAATATAGTTGTCTGTAAAACACATATGTGTAAATGACAAGGTAATTGTATTTGTTTACACAGCAATTTCCTTCGTCATCGTATTTTGCAAAAATAATGACGACGAGATGGACAAGATCGGGGACACATTCATGAGAACCGGGCGTCTCCTTCGAAATTCCTCATTCAACAACAAACAGCGACTCTTTGACTGCAATTCTTGCGGAGATCAGTGCATTCCCCGATGCGGGACTCGAGGCTTTATCATCTGTTGCTATCGAACACTCCGAAGGAAAAGAATTTCGCCACCCGAGACTTTTTTCAAATTGGAAGCATTCCCTTCAAGAGAGAACAAAGAAGAGTGAAATGTTGTCTAAAAGTTTTAATGAGTGTCATAATTCCTGGAATTAAAGATTCTGGCTTACAGGATCGTGTAGAATCATTTTTTGAATTACTTTCTCTTTATACGGTCGAACCTCTCTATAACGGTTCCCCTTAAATCAGCATATTTTACCCGTTATAACGAAAAACCGTTATAGAGAACTG
>JAQGBT010000497.1:0-50686 GCA_034698585.1 Disparrhopalites patrizii
AACGACTAAAAGGACAATATTTTTGAAATAACTCAATTCAAACCCAACACTCACTTCGCACTAAAAATGGACCGCTCCATCATCTTCACCGGTTTGATCACTGGCTTCACGTGCAAATCCAGCATTGTCAATTGAACATAAGATTGAAAGCAAAGGGACCATTTTACTGGATCCTGGTACATCAGTTCCTGTAGAAGAGACACCGAAAAACAAAAAAAATGTGGTTAATACGATCGCTATTTCTTGTATCATTAAGAATGGATCAGAACAAAGATTTAATGACCATGACTATAACATAATATGAGGATCTCACCAGCAAATTGTGTCCGTGACAATCTCGCCATTTGTCAATGGGCTCTTCAACCACATCAAAATTGGGTAGTTTCTGGAAGTGCTTCAAGAACGTTGTCTTCCCACTCCCGATGTTTCCCTCCACGACTACAGTAATTGGACTTTGAGCTAACATTTTTTCGAACACAGCAAGAATAATAATAAATCCACTATTAGCGTCAAGCAATAAAAACAAGTAAATTATATAGGGATGGATACGGAAGTCCAAGGAGTCTCAACACTGATTCCGAGCAGCTTTTATCAATGCCATTTTACAGTGGTTTTTTGAATCTTAACAACAATCGGATCCTGAGAATATGACACTTTATTTGCAAACCCACGTCCATAAAGTTAAAAGAATAGCAAAGTCCGCTTCCGCCTGTTTGTTACCAAAGATCCACCGATCATCCGAAGTAAAACAAACCCTTTGATACTCTAGAAAATATCCTTCTAGCTGTAATCAGCTGAACAATAAGTAAAAAGAAGAAGTTTGCACAGGTCAATTGTCGGTTCTACTGAGGTCATGGGTCAAGTGATGTTCAATTTCCCAGGAAAACCTAGGGAAGACTGAGACGCTCGTTCACTTCGGCGGTAATCAAGACTCTCAACTCAGGTAAGCGTGTATTCATATATAAATATAGATATGTGAAAATGTAAATAACGTATCCATATGTATGTATATATGATGAAGAAAATAGACTCACCGGCAGAACCAAAACGGGTGTAATTACTGCTTAACAAGCTTCGGGCTGTTCTCGATACACTGTGGAATCTCTTCCCGCCCTCCATTCCCATTTGGTGGAGTTGGCTGATAACCCGATCAAGACCAATCCTGCTCAACCTTACAATCATTCCCACAACAATCCCCCCTCCAGTCCAGCACCCAAAGCACCAACAAAATCATCAACAATTCGTGAACAACTCCTCTTCCAGCACCAAACCAAACATCACTCCTTCCCTTTTATCCCTTTTTATTACTCTCCCGCCAATCCTTTCTTTTTTCTCTCTTCCATTGTGTATAAATATAAACACGAAATATATTCACTCAAAAGTATCAAGCACCTTGAATTCAACCCTTTGAACACCTCAAACCTTCCCACAGTACCTAGTTTTTCTCTTGTATCATAACCTTATATTCACATTCCCCGCTACTTCCATGTTCGTCATCATGCCTGATGCAATATCACAACCGAAGCTATAATCACCGATCCAGACAAAAAGGATCTTCCTTAAAACAGCAACTTCCGTTTTCGTTCCTTTCTTTCTTTGCAAACGTTTCACTTTTTTTTTAAGGTTAGTGTTCACAGTTCCACAGGTACATGATTTGGTAACTCACACAGTTTCAATGGGTAAGGTTAACCACAATTTGTCAGGGCAGCAAGTACTGCATGGAATGTTCGATGACATGACCTTTGACCTTTCCTTTGAAATTCACTTTCTTATGCCCAGTAATAATTTGTTTGTCGAACAAAATCGCGAAACGGAACGTATTTTTATTTTATTCGCCATACAATTGACACACATCTTCAGGTGTTCTCATTTGTTCCTAGATGAACGTGGTCTTCCTGAACTGGCATTTTGTGCGCAAGCACTATTTCGAGATGAGAGATAGAAAAGAGCATGCATTCGAAGTGCAAATATAACACATGCTGCATGTGAAAAATGTATACGTTTTACAAAACGGTTGAAGTCCACATTTATCAAAGGGGAGATTTTTTCATAAATTGAGTGTACTTCTCGGGCGCTTTTTTACACACATTTTCAAAAGGTTGTGGTTGTGGATGTTAAATAAAGGAAATACTATTAACATAAAGTATACTGTAATGGGGCATAGTTTAGAAATGTTGTGCTTAAATGTACTGCAAATTATAGTTAAGATCAGCATATTGTGCTAAAGCACCTACGCCTTGGAGGATACGTTTGGCAATTAATGAATGAGCGATATAGTTTGAGTTACACCGGAGTGTACTGTAAAAATAGGCGTTAAAAGAAGTATACTGTATAGCATACTTCAAATTATCTAGCAAATTCGTCAGACCAGCGCTTGCGCGTGCGCATCGTATATTCCACACTGAATCCCACTCGATGATTGCGGAAGTACAGAAAAATACAACGAAATCCATACATAGAAATGTATCTCTAATATCTATAGATACATAAAAGTATAACAATCGACCCTTTATGGTATAAAACCTTGTGTATCATAAATGCGCGTTTGGTATACCGCACGGAGTCAACAGAAGTATATTGCGCTATGACAAATCGTCAATGCTGCTGGTAATTGAGGAAATACTGCGCTATATAGCGCCAACTTCGCGTACACCGGGATTTCTTTTACGAAGGTACATGCAATTACAATTTTCTTCAGGTACTCCGTGCGGTATACCAAACGCGCAAACACGATACACCAAGTTATACCATAAAGGGTCAATAGTTATACTTTTACCTTTATGAATTTTGCGATACATTTCTTCGTACCGCTTCCTTTATACTTGTTCGCACTTATTCTATGATCGTGTGGGATACGTAAAAAACAGAGTTTTGTGCACATGATGTCATTCGGAGAGCCAACTTTTTCGCCACCAGATTGACCATATGTACGGAAATAGGTTAAATTAAATTAGTCTTTCAAAATTAACCATAAGCTATTCCCAAGGAACCAAGTTAGCCTCTGTGCTATTTACTTCATAAACTCATTCGTTGTCAAAAATTTGTGCAAAAATATAGTAACTTGGCGTTTTCCGGCCAAAAATCCGCTAATTATTGGATTTTGCCTCAGCACGTAAATAAGGAAAATTTAATTGAATGTATTTTTATTTCCCCAATTTTCGCCTCTGCTCGTCGGAAATTCGTCTTTCTTACATCACATTTAGTATATACTTACACTTACCGATAAAGTATAGATTAATAAACTTACAATGGAACAAATAACAATTAAGTAACTCACAAAAAAAAAATCTTCTTTGAAAATGTTCTTTGAAAATTTTGTCGAATATGGACTTACACTGGTTTATAACGATTGCGATCCTTTTTGTGTATAAAATGAAAGTACCGCCACTTTTTTTTTTGAAAGCGGAACTGGAGAAAAAAGGCAAAGAGGATATTTGGACATGTGAAAAGTTTTGGGAAATTAGTGAAGCGCTGTGATTGGCTGGTTGGATTGCGTGTGAGCCAATGGGATGAATGAGTCGGAGTCACATGGGCGTCCCCTCGCAAGGGAAAATGCAGGGAAAGACGCGGGCGGGATGTGTTATTCTGTTATTCCAGCCTTTGTTGTGCTCGGCCGGGGCCAGCCCATATGCATACCGCACGTTCCGCTTCCATTCACTTTTTCCAACGGTCAAACATTTTTTTTCCAACTATACACTTCTCCAGCCAGTGCTTCCACAATTCCACACATTGGATTGTTATGTATTCCTGTGATTAGTGACGGAAGTATTTGGGCATCTTCTTTTCTACGCGCTTCAGATTCTTTATCTCTGCGGAAAAAGGGAAACATCGAATACGCACGAAAAAAGGTAGAATGGGACAAAAAGCCGCCTTTTCCCAGCTTTAACAAAGAAAAAGGTATGTTTTTTTTTCTGACTCTATTCGAAAAGGGTAAATATATATTTTTGGACCAGAGAGAAAGTAAAAATGTGAAGGAAGTCAGAGTGCGGAGACGAAGTATTTAGTGACACATTTGTATTAAATCAGTGACAGACTAATTGAAGTAGGTTATCTCCACGTTGTAAATATATTATGGAATTAGTAACTCGTAGTTAAGCCGCCTTACATTAGGTTCCACCCCGTGTAGTACGTGTGCAGCCATTTCATTTGTCTCAATCTCTGTTTTGCATAGAAACTGCAGTTAGTAAATACTTCCATTGTTAATCAGTGATATACGAATCTTACCTTCTCGGTGTGGTTAGCATTTTTCTACATTTTACTAAACTCAACATGCACTTTACTGGACGGAAATAGACTTTCAAGTCCAAGGGTGAGTGATCTTTTGGCTAAATACTTTTGTTTTGTAAACCATGCTTGTAACCCAGCATGGAAGACTAATATAGCCTCTTGTCAAAGTGTGACAAAAGTTATTGGTTGGAATTGTGTTATTCTCTATCAACATGTCTGCGTTGGTCATGTGTGCTTGTATTTATCCGACGTGTGAAATATTTAAATTGGATTTTGCGGATATTTTTATTTTGAATTTAATTGTTTGGATGTGAAGGTTTTATTGGTGGCTATTGACTATATACCAAATTGATTTCTGTTTGTTTATTAACGCAAGTTTTATTATAAGACCTAGTACTAACCACGTGCGGTATTTTGTTTCGTCCATTTTTGTTCGAACAGATTTACCATGACAGACGTACAGTACACAAATGGAACAGGACACAGGAATCCAGTTACGGAAAGGAAAAGACATAAGCGAATTAATCGAGGAAGATGGACCAAAGAAGAAGATGATTTGCTCAAGTCATTAGTTGAAAATCATGGAGAGGGTGATTGGGGAGTGGTGGCTTCACATTTCCCGGACAGGTCGGATATGCAATGTTCCACGAGATGGTTTAAAGTTCTCAGTCCAAATCTGATTAAAGGCCAATGGACCAAGGAGGAGGATGAAATGGTGGTCAACTTGGTGGCCAAGTTTGGAGCCAAGAAATGGACACTCATAGCCAAAGCACTGAAAGGCAGAATCGGGAAGCAATGTCGGGAAAGGTAGGTGTTGTTTTGAGTTAATTCTTACATCTTAATTACCATCTACGTACATCTATTTTTTAAAGTATTTATTTTCTATTTCTATTTTGTGTACAGGTGGCACAATCACTTAAATCCGGATATAAACAAAGCACCATGGTCTCCAGAGGAGGATAGAATAATTACTGACGCGCATGAACATTATGGAAACCAGTGGTCAAGAATTGCAAAACTCCTTCCCGGCAGAACAGATAATGCCATCAAGAATCACTGGAATTCTACCATCAGGAGGAGGATAATGGCGAAGTCCCACACGAAGAAAAACAAGGGAGTAAAGCATACTGTGAAATGTGTTAGGGCGCCTGAAACACAAGTCATGCCAGCAATCACGCCTGACATGATGTCCTCCACTTCCGTCACTATGAGGACTCCCGAACATCAAATGAGTCAGGCGAAATCGAACATGTACATCAAACGGGAATTCGATTCTGGGTTTCTAGGTTCTCCTTCTTTTCTACAAGATACAAACATGAGTCGAAGTTGTTCTAGTGGCATTATCGGAGCTTGGGATGGCGTGTCGCAAAAATGTAAAATATTTCATTCATTGACATGTGGAGTTTCTTGAATTGCTGACATATTTTATCTTAGTTACAAGTGAGTCTTATTTAAATTCTGTTTATTAATTTTACAGTCAACAACGAAAATAGGGAACCGATGTCATCGATTGCCTTTTTAACTTCCACACCAAATAAAACTCCAGTGAGCTCGAATACCGTTGCATTTAGTCCGTCACTCTTCAACACCCCTGGACTCACGTCCAGCCCCACTGCATCCTTTGGTGGAGTCCTAGAAACACCTCCGAATGGGGGCTATTCATCCAATTATGGTATGCCTTACAGATTTTTGATTGACAGTGGCAAAACGATTTTTATTTTGTTTTTACATCGCACATGTTGCTTGTTTATAGAAATGTTGGTTTCCAAAACTCCGACACCATTGAAGAAACCTCTAGCAGAGCTTGGAGCTCAATCATTCCTATCCCCACCCAAGTTAGAAGACTTGGCTGATATTATCTGCCGGTAAGTTGTTATTTTTGAAGAAGCTATTTTCATAGCCTATATATGTAGTATACTTGCTCAGGTTTTAAGGCGTTTAAATGTTTGTATGCTTTAGGTACACGGAGTCATCTTCGCGGTCTCCAATCACTTCCAGTCCTAATAATTCCAAATTAGAAACTCCGAGCAAATCTCTACATCAATCAATATACAGTCCGCCTTCGTTCTCGCTCTCGCATGACTTTTTGTTAAATCCTGTTACCGATACACCTTCCACCAGTTCTCTCGATCCGATCGAAACTCATATAAAATTGGAAGGAGGGATGCAGCATATAAAGATAGATGGAAAGAGATTGTCCAATAAACCGAAAGCAGCTAAGAAGATACTATTTGAGGATGTGACGAATTTCCATGTAAGTACCTTCTTTAAGTTGTTCATCTCATTTGCCGATATTTTGATGATGTATGCATTATAAAAACGATTATCTGTATTGTCACAATTTTTTTGGTTTAGTAGGATGAAGTCAGGTGGTGGAGAATAGCTACGGGAACAACAATTGACCAAATTATTCTAACTATTCAAGCTCGTAAATTCTTGAGCAAGAATTCCAACGAAAATTGTACAAAAGATGTAGGTTAGGTTACATTGGGATTTTTAAGGTGCACTTATTTTGTTTTTATCTTAGTTTCGGATTTATTGTTTTCGTTGTAGTTCAAATTGTATACTATTGGAGTGAGTCGTGTGCTGTGGTATGTTCGGAAGGTGTAGGTACTTGACGCAAGTACTTGACATTTTACACAGTTTGTGGTAAGAAAAAATTTGCTTTGTAGTTACTTAAATCTCTGTTTCCTTTGAAGCAACTTGTAAGTTGACGTTACAAGAAGAATGCTGGAGAACTAGAGCTGTAATTTTTTAAATTTTTATTCAAGAAAGAAAACGTTTGTGCATATTTAATTATCTATTACATTTATATATTACAAACGTTCACCTCAAGAAAACAGGAACCTTACGCTTTACTTTGTTCATGTAGCTTCTTATGTTTTGCCAAATATTTTTGCATGATAACGTGTCAGTAATAATAGAAACATTGTATGTACTTTTATGTAAGTTACTGGATTTTGAAACATAAAATTTAAGTAAATTGGAAATGTATTTCCCAAAATTTTAATAATACGCACTTCCAGCTCCGGATTGTTAGTTCTTAAGAGGAGTATTATCATGTTATAGCTCGTACTGAAAACAGCGCAAACGTGTTTGGATGTTTCGTACTATTACTAATTAAATTAATTGTATTATTGAATCTTGAATCAGCAAGCTATAAACGTATAAACAATGCAAAAAAAAATATTTTCTGACTCGTAATGGTCGTAGTTGTAGTGGATAGTGTTGCACGTGTATTTTTAAAGAATAAATAATAAATACTGTCTAAAAATGTAATGATAGCAAATTATTCTTATTATTATATGAAAATAAATTTAAGGGTGGTCGTGCTTCGACGATAGAATGTATGTACAAAGCGTGTACATACGCTGAACTAATGTTCTATTCAGCTGGTGAAGGAGACTTTGTGAGAAAGTGACAGATAGTTTAATTTTAATAAAAGAACTTCTACGAAACCAAATGTTTCTGCTGTACCAAAAATATAGGCCATAAAGTATTGGCGTTGATCGTTGATACAATTAATTACAATAATTATGACTTAAGTTTTCATTAGGTGTAGTTAGAATGATTGTTATTACACACTTGATGACATATACATATGGATTTGTGGTTGTTCAATTTAACTCCAGGGAATACTGTTGATTGCTCTTCATCTTAGTATGTCAGGAGAGTGGATCAAATCGATTTTTAGTTTCTCCGGCAATGCTGTTGTTTGATCAATAATTTCAGTTTTTCTGAATATTAGTCATTTTGCGGGAATTGTGAAAGTACGCGGAAATCTCTACGCTTGAAGCTGGAACAGTTTTATTGTTTTAGTAATTTAAACTTCAACATTTCGATTTCCCATTCCGATTATATACTAATTATTCGTTCAGCTTTTGACCATAGTTTTACTCGCATAAACATATGTATACACATGCACTGTCCATATGGACTATTGGCTTATACATGATATGTATTATTATTTGTGCATACTGAATAGACAGGAACAAAGTAAGTTGTCAAAATTCGGCTTTTTTTCTGATTCTGGCCTCTGCTTGTGCTTAAGTCCTTGAAAGTTCTGTCATCTACAATTTCTACGAGAACAGTAACCTGGATTGTGTGTTATATTCTAAAGTGAAATTGTGAGGGCTTGCTGTGAACGGTCGGAAATCGGAACCGGAAGTATATATTCACACGAAATAAATGTTCCAATATAAGTAACATTAGTGCATTTCATAATTCTTTGCATAAAAAGGTGTTTAATTATTGTATTATTCATGCATATTTTTTGAAGTAATAACTAGGTGTTTCGCAGGGACATTTTTAGAACAAAATGAAAGACAGAGTTGAGGAAGAAAGCATTCGGAAAAAAGAAAAAACGCTTTTGCAGCGCTACGAGATCCCTATCGAACATTTGGATTTCAAGTATGTCAAGTCCTGCCAAAACGCTCGCGAAGTAGAAAGGATTCTCAAAGTGTTGCGGTACAATACATACATAAATACTGCATTTGATGCACATACATACATTTTAACGTTAAAATTGTGTGGTTATGGGACTTAAAACTGATATGTTACTCTTAATTTGAGCTGAAAAAATTCATTAAAAAAGCGCGAGTATTTCCATTAACCTTCTGTATGCCAGATCCGGTGAGGAGGGCTACTACCCGGAGCTAGAGAAATGCACGGCGACAAGATTGGAGGAGCTCAACCCCCGAAGCCGGGCACTTCGGGTGGAGAGGCCAATTCTGAGATCCGACGGCCTGGATAAAATGGAATTGGATGATCTCAAAAAATCCTTTTTGGTACGCATTTCTTGGAAGCTTTGCCGTTTCTCTACATTTTCAACCGAATAAATTTAAAACAATGGTTGAACTGTTTCAATCCTTTCTATATAATATTATTGCAGGGATGGGTTGATGAAATAGAGGGGCAAAATGCGATTGATCGGCTCACTTCAGAGGAATCAAAGGCCATTTTTGACCGGACATGTTCTTCCACAGTACCAATTAGACAAGGACCGCCATTAAAAACAAAGGTGCTTCTATTTATTTGTAATATGAATTCCGAATTGTAAATAACACTTTCATTTTTTTTACAGAATGACGGCAAAACGAAAAGCAATAAAATCAAAACTGTTCACAAGAAAGTTTCAGAGGAACCAGGCTGTAGCCGGTCAACCAAGCCAAATCGCATTAAATCTTGGGAGTACGACAAATGGGAAAAGTTTGATGTGGACACGGAATTGACCAAATTGGAGATTGAGTCCATGCAAGAGGAGGAGAAGGAGTTGGACGTGGAGAAATTGAAGGCGGAGCAGGATTTGGTGAAAAAGTATATGAAGAATTTGGACTTAGAAGAGGCTAGACCCCATAACCCAACTACAAATCTCGAGAAGATCAAACCAGGTCACGGCAAGGGTCGTAATACCAACGTAGACCGAGGGGACGTCCCGGATTTAGAAGATGACGATGGATCCCTCGTGTCTCTTCCAATGCAAAAACAGGACCACATATTTTCATCGGTAGTTCCCTTGGAAAAGAAGAAAGTCCTGGAGAAGAAGCTAATTATCGATCAGTGTAAAATCAAGAATGAAATGACCCATCCTGGATCCAGAAGATTAGCTCCTTCAATTGCTGACGAAACTCCCCATTCCTCCCGCAGTTTCGTCTCTTCCAGCACAGACAGTCCGAGGGCTTCTGATCGGGCAACGTCGGTTTCTTCCCCGGGAAAATCATTCATTGAAGAACTGCCAGATGATGCTCCCGGGAAAAGTGAAAGCAAGCAAAATAAGGAAAAGGAGGGCAAGAGACGGAGATTTCGGATACTTGTGGAAGATCTGCATGTGGGATAAAATGTGTCTTTGTCTGTACTCATATTTAATTTTTGCTCGCTGATCCAATGTCCATTATGATGAACTCTTGACCCAGTAAATAAATACATAAGTTACACGATGAACCAAGTTAACGATGAATCATCACGAGTGAATGAGTAAACACAACACCGACAGTAAAAATAACTAACATAAACATAACTATATTTATGTATTATTGTGATAGTATGCATTTGGGTTATTATTAATGAAACGTTCTAGGTTATATGTATTTAAATACAAAAATGTTTCCAGATTTTTATTATTTTAATGCCTGCAAATCAGTACATTTCTCATGTACTGTCAAGTTGACTGCTTTCTTTTCTACTGCTATAGTCTTGTAACAGGGAAGAATGAAGAAAAATGAGTGTATAATTTTATTTAATATGCAGTGTTTCCCAAATTAAAATCCAACTTATTGCAGTTTGAGATTCCGATTGCCGGCCCCGATTCACAGAGCATTCATCACATGCATATTTCTTTTATTTTTCTCAATATTAATGAAAAGTACATCGACATCGAGTATATGTATCTGTGTAATAAACATTAATAATTAACCGTTTTCATGGTACACTCTTAATACTGACAATAATGATTTATATCAAAGGCCAAACCTAGCACCAGCCGCCCCCATAAATTTCCGTATTTCCATAAATCCTAAAAATACACAAAAGAATGATACCATGGACAACGTTTCTATTTTTTATGATAAATGGATGCATTTGCACTCAAACTGTCGTTCCATTCCACCAAAAACCAGGGCTGCGAGAAGGAGCTGATTAATTGCATCCAAATTCCTAAGAGTTACAGTTGCGGTAGGCTCATTTTTGTCATTCATCCTCGGGGAAATGGGTCATTAACAAAAAACCTTCGTTGCTACAGAGTAATTAGTTAAGTCGCTTAAAATGTACAGAAATATGTAGCAGTTTAATTAGAAGATTACGGTAGAAGAATATATAAACATCTGGCAAAAAACACTTTGGTATGTACGTTTCGCTGCACGCTATTTGCAATGCTGGACAAGCGGGAGACAAAAATAAAAAGGGAGACACCTTTTTAGGAGCCCCGATTTCCAGGAGGGAAAAATGCATAAAATTCTTTCAAAAGCTTTCAAATTTTTGTTTTGAATTTTGCTTTCAAATTTTTGTTTTGAATTTTGCTTTCAAATTTTTGTTTTGAATTTTGCTTTCAAATTTTACTCTCATTAAAGGACACGTTAGAGGAAGAATTGTAGGAGGGGAAAAATCGTTGAGCATCTCGACTTTCACTGTACGGGATGGCCGTCGTGTTGAGAGAGGCCAAACGCTGGGCTTCCCTCAGAGCCGACGTCTTCCGTAAATCCTCCGCATTCCGGATGTTCACCTGCTCGATCCCGAAGGCGGACACGACGATGTTGATGACGGAAATGAGGAAGATTTGCACGGTTATGAGATTATTCAAGAAATTGGCCCTATTGCAGTGCTTCTCCTTGTTTATGTTCAACGTCCCAATGTACATTATGGACACCCCTACTGTCACCTGTCATATGTCAAAAAATCCTCATCAGCAAATGCATCAAACTTCCCGTATTGTGTCATGCAAAAACCTTGACAGGCCTTGGGCCTTTATGACAGAATGTTAATCATCAACACTGGAATCTTGCTTTCTTGAATTAATTGAATTATTCATTTATTCTTTGTCTTCCAAATGCTTCTTTCCTTCGTGCTTATTACATTAACAGTAATATTACTTAAAAATAGTGTCTATAAAAGACTAAAAAGAGTAGTACGTGACTACTAATATATAAAGGAAAGCAGACAATGATAGTGTACACGACAACGTCTAATGCTAGTTCTAGTGTAAAGAAAGACTGAGCTTTTGAAATGAGTTTGCATCACAGAGTATATATTCAAAAGTTGCCCCAAAAATGATCCAAAAAGCGTATAAAAGTGTATTAAAATGTATTACTTAAAGCGTTCATATACTGCCCTAACAAATATTGACTTTGCAGAATTAAACCATAGCTATTTGACCTCCAATTGTCCATGCTTCTGTTGGAATAGTACATACTGCTGGAATGTTAAATTCGTAAATTGTCTTCTACTTGGACATTATTGACTATACAAATGTCTCAAGAGGGATGTCATGTGTATAGGTACATTATGTAAATATTTATTCCCCCCAAAAAACGGGGTGAGGCTAGCCTCCAGCCACTGTAGCCGAGTCCGGAAACACGACGACGGAGGGGTCAAAGGCGGAAATGAGGATGTTGACCCCGGTGACAAGGAAAGAGGACTGGAGCTGGATTTGGTTAATCAAGTTCAGAAATGTGGGGTTAGTCAAGATGTGAAGACGACAGTCCTGGACAGCATTCAGTGTCAGTGCTATGATCCCTGACACCACCTAATTCATATACAGAAGGTCACTTTCAATATTTACTTTTTTTTAACTCTCAAAAATGCTACCTTTACCACCTATGTATCTTCTGTACTATGTGCATATAGATATATCGATATATGCATATGTATAAGTAATAAGTACATACTGGAGAAACCTTGACTATCTGTATCCTATCGTGGCGTGCCTCCATTGTAATTAAAGTGTGAAAGGCACTCCTGTCTATTTCCTATACAAATGCGTAACTCCGGTTGGAACAAAGGTGCAAAAAATGGCGTTTACTGCTCAAACAATTTCTTATGCATACATACACATACATGCATAAATGCATATGTATACATTGTATACCTAGGTATGTAGCAACTAAATATGGAAAAAAATTGTTTAAAGGTGTATTTTTGCTAAAAGGCACAAAGTGCTTCGCGTGTACAAGTGCTCTTGTAATAATATCTTCGAAAATTAAATTGCTTTCTCTCTCCTACAACTCTACAATTGTCTCTCCTGACAACCCTTTCATTGTATGGGAAAGCAAATTCCATTATTGATGGTAACATTTCCAGGATAAATAATACCTTCCAGGAAATCAGAGCAATTTTCCCCGTGATTTCCCTTGATTTCCAGTTATTATGGGGAAATCGTTAATTACTACAATAATTAATGTAATTTAAAAAATTTACCTGAAGTACAATGGAAAGACTGATGAGAGTGAGCATGAGGGTGTAGAAGGGGTGCTTCCCATTTGTCTGCAACACGTACTTGAGCTGACTGGCATTTGCTGTGAGTAAGGCAATGTCCAGCATGCCCTGAGCAATACTTTTCTTCGTGGCATAGCGATTCACATTCAGGGTTTTTTGGGCTTGCTATACATATCCGAAGTGGCCAAAAGTTAGAAAATCGAAAAAGCGAGCCATCGTTTATGCTCACGAATTGAACAGTTTAAGAAGATTATTATTATTATTTCTTAGTTATTTAAATTGAATCCTTACCTGTTCGTACGGCTCAACTTCCGTCATGGCGGTGGTCATTCAGTAAATGTTTTTTTCCAGGTTTTATTTGAATTATTATTATTTTTTAATTTTTGTACTTTTCACCGTTGGATATTTTTGTGTCGAAAATCCCTTTCTTTGTGAGTATACTACGTTTGTAGATGTGTGTAGGTAAGTAGGTACACATTCCAATAGAAGGCTCAAAGAGCCCCCGATGACGAGAATGAAGCGTGTGAAATTCCCTGGAAAAAAATTGCGTGTCTTGTGGGAAGGTTATGGAGTGTGAGAATTTCTCGCCTTTTCCTTCTGATGACGAAATGGACACTACTGCTGTCCAGGAGGAAACTCGCAGAAAAATGGGGAATGACGTTTAGCCTGGACAAAAGTGTATAGAAGTGTGTGTGGAAAGGGTTCTGGGGGAATTCTTGGCGTGCAGGCCAGGATTTGTGTACACAATTATTGACCACAGTATCCAGGTAACAGACTCGGCTCACTTCACTTCTTGGAAAAAGCCTTGTACACGACCGTTTTTCGCACAAGTCCCAAAAGTCTTGTATTTATTTTAAACACTTTTTCCTTCCCCCAAAGACTCTGGCAAAACCCTCGCAAGTACGTCTGCCCTTTTAGTACCTCCGATATGGGGAAAAAATAACTAACCTACTTTCCAAGCAGAAATTGCACATAAGTCTAGCTCTGGTCGTATAATATTGGGAAATAATCACCAGAAGAGTTAATAGTTACAAAAGGAAGCTCATTCCACCGTGAAGCACCTCCTCAAGACTCTTTTGAGTTCCTCCTACAAATGTTCTCTCTCTCAAGGAATCAAAAGCATGACCTTGGTTTAATGAATGTTTCCTTTCCATTAAAACAGAGAATCCAAGGGATTAATGGACTATATTCGTATGCTTGCATGTGTACTGGTCTACACCTTTGTCCTATCTGATTCATCAGGGAACCTCGTTGGGATCTCAAGCGTGGTTTAATTTCCTCCAAAACCCCCTCTTTCCCCCTCTCCTTGTCATCATGCCTCAGTCTACCTCTGAGCTACATTTTATTCCCACAATTTTTTTTTGGGACCTTTGTACAAAATACATAAAAACTCGAGTACATTCACCCACGCCATGTCTTCCTTAACGATGTGTTCATGTGTATTTCCTTTCCCTTTCAAGACGGTCGACGAAGACATTCTTCTTCTATTTTTATTCCGTCTTTCCTTCGAGCCTGGCACGGGCGAAAAATGACTGAAGTAATACCTAAGAGGAAAGATGAGTAATTTGGCAGGGGAGACCTGCAAAGGTTGACTCTTGTACCTATCGATGTCCATGCAACGCTCGGTTAATTATTACATATGTATAAATGTACCTACGGTTCTTTGAAATCGATTGCTCCAATGTCAACTATTTGGAAGCGGCCTTCGTTTATCCCCATAAATTTAGCAGGAGCGGATAATCAATATACAAAAATCTTTGCATAATTGATGTATATTTCCAGGAGTTGAGGAGAATGTAAAATACCAGTACAAGTTTCTGTGCCTTTTCTGATTAATCTTAAGACCTTTTCCATGCACGGTACGTCAGTATGAAATTACAAAAGCAAACCATTCAAGAAACGATGAACTCCTGCCACACTTCCAACAAGGAAGCAGACGAATTCGCACGCGATTTTGTCATCTGTCATCTTACAGAATATGCTCTATATGCTGTATGCACAATGTACATACTTTGTCTGCACAAACATAGATTTTGAGTAGATATATGCACTCATAAAAGGTAAGGTATGCATATAAATAAATACGCCATTATTACAAACTGCAGGAGGTGTTGCAGTGTCCAGGCTGAAATGCGTTTTTTCCCTAATGAAAACAAAAGCCTTAACAATGGTCCACAAAAAGGCCAACGACACGCTCAGAAATTTTGAGGATTGGCAAATCCGTAGATTTATGTTTGTGATAAAAGAAAATCGCCCAAAACCGCATCCAAGTGAATGAACAAGTAAAAGTCTCAACATGCGTTTACGGACATACCTATAAATATTTACGTTTGTATGTACGTATTTAAGTACTTACATGTAAATCTGTAATATATTTCATTCTCTGGACATTTGAGCATAGTATTTACAACTTTTACATTTTATACCTACACCTACACATATATTATACAATAATTATTATTTTTTTCTTTCGGTGATACAATCACAACATGGACATATGTATATATATATATACAATAATTTCAAAAAGTCATTCTGTACCTGTATTGTTTTATGCAGAGTGCTTTAGCTAGTATCTGTAAACGGTTGTACATACAAAAATATACCTGAACAATTTGCGAAGAATTAAACAACGGTCAACATTCGTTCGTAACTAACTACCTCCTATTATATGTATTATTATTTTATTATTAACAATGGATATTATTACGACGACATTACGAGGAGGCTTAGAAGGCAACGTTAAGCAAATAGTTAATTAACATTAAACAGTGATTTCAACCCTTTTAAACTGACCCCTTTTAAACGTGCGTTTGTGCGAACACATGACGAGTAATGATAAAAGCTCAGATTATAATCATACACAACTAGTACATTGGAAGAAAAACTAAAGCGCGATTGTATGTGTACGTACATGTAAATAATTTTCTTGAAAAGTAAACATATTATTATGTAGAAAGAAGCAGATACTGCCAGTAGGATGAAGTTAGTACTGTCAGTTAGGCCACACATTGATTTAATGTGAATTGATTGATGCGAAGTAAGACAATCTAAAGAAATCGAAGAAAAAAACTCAAACATTAAATACACACGTAATATCACAGCGAAAATTCAGGTGGAACAGGGAAACGCGTTTTTGCAACAATGGGTTATGTGCAACTATAGGTAGTAAAAACTAAAAACCGTGCTGTGATAAGTGACATGCGTTTACAACGAAGTATGTAAACTGGGGTAATTTGTGTTATATGAGTAGTGCGAGTCGAGCGTATCAGTACAGAATGGAGGAAGATCACGGTTGTAATAATATGTTGGCCACCATACCCTTTTTCAATCTTCGTCAGATGCGTCATCGTCGTCTTCAATACCTCCGTTTTGGTCGGAATCATCGCTAGTATCACTTGCAAGACTGAACGCATCTTCGTCACTGCTACTTCCTAGGTCCTCCCCTAGTTGGTCAATCAATTCTGCGATTCCATCGTCATCTTCCTCCTCCTCACCCAGGTCGTCATCGTCCATTTCTTCCAATTCTTCATCTTCTGTCTCATCTTCTTCCACATCTTCTTCGTCCTTAACACGACCCACATCATACACTCTGAGACATGAATCTTCCTCATACCGTTCAACAATGCCCAGCTGTAAATAATTCCAACTGGAGCACAAGTGGACCAAAGGTTTCTTCAATTCAATGGTGGAGATACTAGAATAGTCCGCTGAGTCCAGAGTAACAAAGCAGGAGTCGAAACCATCACCGTGATCCATCTTCAATCCATACATCACTTTATCGCTAAATGTGACGCTTTTGCCATCCAGCAATTTAACTGACTTTAATAATTTAAAAGTTCTAATGTCCCATATATTAGAATTACTAATGATTTCTAATCCATTTTCATGAAACACGCCATTAGTATGATCGTTCAACTTGTCGAATTTGAAAATATTTCGATTCCCGAGGTAATCGTAGAGGATTCCATCATTTAGGATAAGTTTGTCGTCCATACTAAATGTTGCTCTGTTCTTGGTGTATTGGTTGGACTGATCCGAATTAAAAGTTGCGATCTTAGAGTTGGTTTCAATATCATACACAAAGCATTTATCGGCACTTGTAGAAATGATTAAGTTTTGGGTCAGGTTACTCAGTTCAATATATTCTTCGTTCATGTAGTCATTGATTTTCTGGATAACAGGTGTATCCATTCTCCATAAGGATGACAATGGTTTTCTCCACACCGACGAAGTCAGGAGCAGAGAGTTGGTTTTGTTTAACTGCAAATGATACACTTCCGACTCATGTGTAGTGTACGACGCTTCCTCTTCCCCATTTGATAAATTGTAGAGTTTAACTTCACCCGTTTGTGTCCCCGCCAAAAGCCATTGATTGACAGGAGAGGAAAATGTACAGGAACTGTAGAAATCATCGGCAGTTTCCAGACGAAATGATCTGTTAGAAGGAAGCACGGAAATCAATAAAGAGGATTGAAGCTGACATAGCTAGCTACACATGATAATTTACAATGAATTCACACAGAAAGTTTCTATACCTGCAAGGCTTAAACTTGGAGTACACCAGGCGATGGTCTTGAATAAGTCGATTATGTTCTTTTGTTCGAAAATCAAACAATTTTGACACATAGTTTTTCACAACACCTTTGGTAACAATACTTGGACATTTATGCACTTGCCCGAGATTAAATTTGGGAACTATACTCATAGGATTTGAGCATTTTTCGTGCTGCCCTTGCAAATAATTTTTGACTATTGTATCTAAACTAATATTATTTGTAAAATCGTGTGAATCATCCAATTTCCCTTCTGCCTTCAATGTATCTGCAGTGTTCACTAAGCCGTTGGTTTTTAAATAATGCTGAATCAATTCCAGCAATTCAGACTTGTCGTATTTTATCACAGGACAAATTTTAATGTTATCCCCCTTTGTTAATTTCTCTATGTTTTGCTTGAACCTGGGATGGTCTGTAGACTGCTCCAAGATAGGCTCGTTGCCCAGCAACTTCAAACTTCCATTTTGAACAATATTTAAATTATTTAGAATCTGCTTCGTCTGGTAGTTGTCGTGTGTAAGTCCAATAAGACAATCAGAGGCTAATGTTCTGATAGAATCAGCATCAGTGACGGGACTTTTAGTGAACAGCAAGCGTGTTAGAATGAGGAGGCCATTATTAAGACGTACGGCTTCTTGTACTTGCTCTAAATTCCTTGAATCTTCTTGCAACAACTTTGATAAAAGTTTAAGACCAGATTTTTGGACCTCAGTATCAGCAACTAGTTCTCCTTCAACGGCACTCAAAACCATACTGCATTTTTCAACTATTTGGATTTGTGCCCTTGAATAATGACAGATTAGTGTAAGCGTATCAAACACATGAATTAAAGTTTGGCTGTTTGTGTCAAGATCGGAAATACTAAGAAGTAACTTCACCCCATTTAGTCTTAAGAACTTTTCTATGGCGTGGGAAAGTTTACGCGGTTTGTGCAATTCTTCAGCTTCAAAGTACTTTTTCAAATTGATGCAAACTTGTTTTATACTTTGCTTCTTCATATTTGCTTCAATTTCTTCATCGGACTCAATATTTGCTATTGACGTGGAAGCAATATTCAAAACTCGTCGAAGTCCATCAGTACCATCAAACAGATCAAGGATAAATTTGTAGTTATATGTCGAAGTATAAAACATCAACGCGTGATTCCGACTGGAGTTGTGACTGCAATCTAGTAGCCAGTTGACGTAGTTCACCAAGGATTTTTGTAGTTGCACATCAAACTGATTTAACCTCACTATAGAGTCTGGTTCATATACAATGTAGTAGAGAACAAGGGAGAGCCCAGTTGCTGATATGGAAGGTCTCGGGATTGAAAGTAAAAGTCTCAAATTGGCTTCTGTAAGGAATTCAGATGTGAACTTTTTATGACACAGAAGTGAAGATAGGTATTTCAATGTTTCAAATTGTAGTCGGGAATTTCCATTTTCCAAATTAAACAATATTATGGAAATGGATGTAGACGTTAGGGTGAAAGTAAGCATCTGAAAAAACAAAAGAATACTTCAGCGTAAATTCAACGGAATATCTTACATAATTTTTGTAAGGTAACAATTGAGTGAGTCCGTGTTACTTACTTCCTGATATTCTCCCAACGGTGTGAGATATCTCAAAGTAAAAATTTGTCTACTTGTTGCATCCACAGGAAAAATACTCATTAGACCAATAATGTTTGATTCCATCTCAATCCAAGAAGACGAACTGTCATTATCTATGTCCTCAAATTTTCGTTTATTGGATTTTTTACACTTCGTAAGCGTTTCTACCGGTTTGTAGACGTGGTATTTGTTGAACGAAAAATCCCGGGCATAACCATTCGACTTAGATTTGTTTAAATGCGCAAAAGGTCTGGGTGTCGATACCTCAAACATTGAATCTTGGAGTTGTTTAAGCCGCTGTAACATCTGAGGCACTAGGACAGTATTTTTGTCTCTGCGAGAAAGTTACATATATTGTCAAGTATTTTGGTCTCTGCCGGGACAACGAAAGACAGAGGTTAAATCAAACATGCATGTTGGAGATATGACCAGAAGTACTTACTTAAATTTTCCGGCAATATCAGGTGTCTCCATGGAAGCCCCCAAAAGTCCTAGAGAATACGACTGGAGAGGTTCAGGAGCCTTCTCAGCCCATGTGAATAACCTATTAATAAGACCTTCAGTTTCCTGCAAATAAAGGTAACATATAGAATGAGTTACTTCATTCGAGTATCCATGAATACCACAAAGGACAGCTGTGTTAGTGGTTGCAGTTTACAGTGGTATAGAGTTAGTAAGTAAGATAAAAATTATTACCGGCGCTATTACCTGGTAGACTACCGAAGTTTCCAACCCCGGCAAAATATTGATAAACAAACGACAGGCGGCCGTATTCACCTCCAAACTGTCTCCCCAATTCTCTCGCATGTAGTCGTGAACAATTCGATTTATGAACAATTCTTTCTTAAAAATTTGTTTTAATGAATGACCATAGTTACAAGACGGATGGGTCCGAATAGGGTGACGGTCATCAAAAGGATCCGGATCCAACTTGATATACATTTCGTACTCGATTTCCAAAATCTCGGACAACCTGAAAAGTTCATACATCAGAGTTAATCAATGCAATTTAAGTAATGAACCCAATCCTTAACGCAAAGTTAAATAAGGCCATAACAGAAAAATTTGCGGAAAAAAGCTGAGAACATCCGCAGCATATTTAAGGAATCTATGGCTATAAAGCAATAAAAAAATAATAACATTGCAATTTTCCGTGTACATATACTGTATATACTCAAAACGTTTGAATCAAGAGAGATGGAATTAAAAACTATAACTAAAAATTATGTTGTGAGAATTATACAGCATAAAATGGCAGCAGAAGCAATACGAATTCGCTGAATCAACCCCCGCAAACACCTGCCCAGCTGTTGAAAGCGAGGTATATTCCAAGTTTTTCTATTAAGTTTACCGATTAAGTATTAGAACCGGGCTGAATCCCGCCGCTTCATATGATTTTTCCCATAGCAGGAGCACATTAGAAACAGTGGTCATATCTTCCAAACGTTCTTCCACCTGAACTTCATTGTCATTGCTGTTAGTGTTGTCCTCCTCTATCAATTCGTTATTCCCAGCTTCGTCTTCCTCCATGACCTACCACTTTCCCAAGTTACCGGATGCTCGTCTTCCAAAAATATGGACAAATGCTGATCTTTTTTACCCGCACAAAAAGGTTTTTAAGCAAAAAAAACTCTCTACGTACATACAGGTGATCCCCGAAAGACACTATTAAAATGTACAAAAGCCGGAAAGAGAAAATCGCTGGAGAAAAACACACCAGATAAATACACCACTGGAAACTCCGGTAGTTGTGTCAAGTTAATCGACTTAAACTTCACTATGGACCACGCTTATTCTGAGTTTACTAAAAGAGGTAGGATGAACAAGATTAAATTAAATCGCGTGCGAATTTCGTGGTCGTCGCCTTTCTTCAATTCCGTGTGGATTTGCACAACGTCCTTGCTTTTTCTAAACGTTATACAGGACGGCGCGGAGTTAAAATTGCGTCACGGAAAACACAGACATTATTTGTCTGGAAGGACAAGTGTTTCACTACGCTTTACACATGGAAGGGACTATAATCTGTATAATGTTCAGTTATTTACACAAATATTTAATTGTCTATATAAAAATCTGCATTTAAGAAGGTAGAACTGGAGATCCGCCTGAGGAGATCGTTTTTTCAAGGTCCGCACGTGTGTGGTGAATTTAAAATTGGCGGGCACAGGTAGGAGTGATCTCATCCAAGTGAGGCAATTCTCATTAGATGGCCTATAGGGAAACACGAAGAGCAAAGCGTCTCACTTTTTTTCTCCCAAAATTTCTCTTTTTCTCAAGGAAAGAAATTCATCGGAAGGAAGAGTTTTTATTAGGCATTCCGTGTTTTTTTCTGCATTTTCTCGATAAATAATTATGCAATTACGTAATTCCCGAAATTTTAATCTGTTTTTATTATCAGCGTTCACGAGGAGTTATCAGTGTTAAAAGTCAAAAGGAAGGGATTTGAAAATCCGTGACCTTTTGTCAAGTGTTATTGAAATTTTTCCATCAATTGTTCGGTCCAAGTTGGTAATAGGAAATTAGTATTGTCCAAGATTTTCATTTATTTGCAATTTTTGCAGATCTCATTTGTGCGTATATGAGATTTTTTATAAAAATCCTATAGGCTAAAAACTCGCATCCGCTTTCTGGATTGCAAGATGTGATCATTGTTTGTTTCTAGTTAACGTGTTCATCTTCCTGGTAAATGCTATTGTGAATTTATTTAGTGAACATTGAGAAAATCCTTTGGGTTGGCAGCGGCTTTGGATGACAGTTTCACGTTGAAAATCTGTTTGTTTTTTGCAATTGACTGGAAAGTTGGAGGAGGATCATTTTGGAATTTTGGTAGGTAAAAAGTCTCAAGATACGGACATACGGCGGCATCATGACCACGTTAGTGGTTTCGCAGGAAGGACTTAGGAACTACATTTTGGAAGGTGTGGATAATCTTCGTGTACGTAAATGTCGACCCGACCGGGAAACAATTGCACATTATGTTTTACGTAAATATGGAGGAAGTTTAAATGATATTTTTAATGAGTTGGAAAATATTGTTGATGAGGGTCTTCTCCTTAAAGTTGAGTATAAGGGCAGTACTAGTTACCGCACCCCAGAAAGTTTTGGTGAGTTGATCGGGTTTTGTTTGAATATTAGAGAAAATGCTTGTACAATGTGCGTATTGTTTGCTTCCGGTCCATAGTCAATCTGAGCAGTAAAAAACAACTTGTAATTATTTTTTGTAGTTGGTTTACTGTATCCCTGTATTATAGTTGTACCTTTACACTTACTGCAAAATAGAATCACTCATTTTATTTGCTAACTAACAAGTTTCCGCTTGCTGGCTGGAATTAAAGTAAACGAAAAGAATTACGTCAATCATAAATTTAACATGTTTGCAGATCAGAAAAACAGTCCTTTGTTGACGAAGCACTCAAAAATGCTCAATTCGACTCGTACCACTCGGCTGATTTTGACCACAATAAACGACCTACTAGTTCGAAATCCAGATTATTGTACACTTGGCATTCCTTTAGCGGAGCTAAAGTTAAAATTGAAGGAGGAAGAACCAGTTCGATTTGCAGATGACAAAGTTGATGTCGCATTTAATCGCGAAGTTAATATCGGTAATGTGCTACTAGGAGATGGCGGTCGAGTATATCCAAAAGATATACAACCTATAAAACAGCAACTAACTAATACCAATGGAAGTGAAACAAAATCAACCGATTCTACGAGTACTAACGCTGCACTTGGTGCAGATGGTGTCAAAGTTCCGAAAAAACGTGGCCGCAAATCAAATGCTGAAAAAGCGGCCATAGCAGCTGCAGCCGCCGCCGCATCGTCTACGGACACGAAGGTGGATGTGAAGAATGAAAACGGGGTTATAAAACCGGAAGCTGAAGCTCAGACTGGAAATGAAAGTGGTGGAGAGGCCAAGATTGAAGAAAAAGTTGCCGAGGCTGTTAGGAAAACGTTTGACGGTCGCGTCTCGGGTCGAAACAAAGTAATTTGGTTGCTTTATATACTTTAAAGGCTCACTCCTTTGGATTTTGTAATCTATCAACGTTTGCAGTGTTAATATTGAAAATTATTGTTTCATTATTCTTTGGCACTAATATTCACACACCCATTTTCTTTACAGATTAAGCGAAAAGTTTTTGATCCCTCCGATCTGCCCACTCCTTCTGCTGCAGCAAAAGCTGCTGCTTTAGGTGCTAAAAAGAAGAAAAGAAGCTCTTCTAATAATGAATCCATGGATGCATGTGAAATTTGTAACAAAAAATCTGATGCTAAGAGTTTGATTGTTTGCTCCTCTTGTGGTGTTTCTTGTAAGGTTTAAATTATGGCGCAGTAGTTATTTACTTCTGTCTAAACAGCGATTGATTGAATAACGACATGTAAATGGTGTTCATTATATTTTGCAGATCACACTGGCTGTTTAGGACTGACAAAGGAGAAAGTAGCCACTATAGTTTTGAGTGACTGGCTGTGTTCGGTGTGCCGCATTTGTAACGCGTGCTCTACTCCTCTCAAAACAGTAAGATTTAGGATAAGACATTTTCTATAAAAGTACATGTTCTCTGTATAATATATGAACGATATTGTTGATATTTCTTTTCTGTAAATTAATTGCTGTTGATGTTTATTTTCTTTTCAGTCCAATCATGTGGAATGTGTTAAATGCAAATCAGGATTTCACACTGTATGTGTTGGTGATGAAGCAGATTTTATTTGTGGGGAATGTGTCTTCACTAAAACGAACAAGGACGTGAAACCCACCTCAGCTCAATCACCTCCACAGCAAGCGCCGAAAAGAAAGGGTGAGTGCCTTTCCGGGCAATATAAACACTAAACACGTGTCAATCATGGTTGAAAGACCCTGTTTAGCAGCTAACTGTTTTTTTTTTCGTAGGGCGACCCCCCAAGAACCGCAAAGTTGCATCAGAACCTCCAAATGTAGAATCCAAAAGTAGTGAAACAACATCTGCTGCCGAAAAAGCTCCATCTCCAACAAAAGATGCTCCAACAGTCACCGTAAAACCAAGTAATTCTGCGACGATCGAATCCAAATCAACGTCCTCAGTTAAATCTGAAGAAATGACATCTGCAGGCTCAGCTGATGAAGAACTCCCCGCTTCCTCCAATGCGTCTTGTGTAAAGCAAGACAGGATGGAGATAGAAAATGGTACGGGAGAACCTTCGTCAGCTTACCTGAAAGAAGATAGAAAGGACGATTTATCTGAAGATGCCTCCTCAGATAATGAAGGAAGGATTGATGAATTACCAAGTGAGTTGGAAGGAAAGAAGTGTAGTGAATGGACTCCAGAAGATGTTGAATTGTACTTTAACGCAAAAGGTTTACCTGAAGCTGGGGCACTTTTCCGTGAACAGGTTTCATTGAATAATTCCTTGTTCTTTTGAGTATTTTGGCGTACTTTGGTTGACACTTTTTATGTTTTGAAGTAGCTTCGCGTTTATTTGATTTGCTAAAATTATCACTATTTCTGCTAAAATGACAAGAATTGACGCCATCAACGTGACACACATTGAATAATCTTTTTCCACGCCGTACTCATTTGAACTCTTCACGAAGTCTCCTCCACTTCCAATTAATGCATTTTGTAATATTACCCCTCAGGCTACTTTGAAGAGAAAAAAATGTGCATTGCTCTTGGCTCACACTTGATTCATCACATTTTTTAAATATTTTTTCGCAGTTTGTTCTTCAGGAAAGATACAATTTATTCTCGTTCCCTTGATCTGCTATCTAAGCTAGCATCATGTTGTCGTTTTTCGCACGTTGCGTGTATAGTCACTGAGATAGGCACATTCATAAACTTTTTGTTTAAACCTTGATTAATTGCTTGTGTCGCCGTCAATGTTTTCCCTTCCGCACAAATATTTTGGCATCATTTCTAGTATTGTATCTTTAGTAGTAGACATCATTCTTTAGCATATGTATACAAACGTTGGTTAATATATTCCTGTTTATTAATCGGGTTGCTTACATTGCTAAATTTTCTTTGTAGTTATCATTTTTATTGGTATATTCTGCATAAGCAGAAAATGGAATCATTGCTTAATTTTGTAAATCATTTTGAGTTCTAATCTGAAGTCCCTCAAATTCGAAAGTAAATGGAATTTTCTTTGGAATAAATTTCAGGAAGTTGATGGGCTGAGCCTTCTATTAATGAAAAGATCTGATGTTATTTTCGGACTCCATCTTCGTCTTGGACCAGCCCTTAAAGTCTATAAGTTAATCTTGCAGCTGCAAAATAATATAACAACGGTGGAAACCTGAGAATTACTGCACCGTTACCCCTTTCTTTTTCTACCCACGGTTGCCGACGAAGTTGAAAGCAATTAATTTGCAGTGTTATTGTTGAAGTAGATATATACATATACCATTGGATTTTCATGTCGGGAGCGAAATTTTTTGTTAAGTACTTATTGCAAACTAAAATAACTAAGCTATATTACTGCGATGTAAGCAAGTGTTGGATTTTTTTCATTCTCTGCTTTGATTAAACTGAACTTGTCACACATACATTACTTGATACTATTTCTATACCTCTTCGTGCTTTTAGTGCTGTGAGTTCTTATAGCAGTGACGCTGAGTAATTTGTACAATCCGTCATCACAGCTAAGGCATAATATTAATAAATAAGTACCAATAGAAACATGTTTTAACGTTACAGTATATAATCTATATGTATACATGCAAAAAAATAATTATATATTATGTACTATACCTACCTAATAATCTTGGAAGTCAACCGGTTCACTGATTACTCTTGTTGCTATTCAATATTGATACACATAAATCAAATTAAATTAAGACAATGTATGTAGGTACCTCTATTATGACAGTTTTTCTTCCAATGGAATAGGACGTTGTGTGGAGCTGTAGCTATCAAGCAAGTAGAATAAAAGTAACGTGTGGAATTTATTAGATTGCCCTTTAGTTTGTAGTTACAAGCGTGTGTAAGTTTTATGATAACAAGGTGATGATGTTGATTGCACTCATCTATATAGTAGTAATATAGCGTAGCTAAATTATTTTTTTTTTGAAGACATTACTGTTACGTTGCATGTATACACATTATATATGTACACTATTAGACCTTTTGTATATGAAAGAAGTGGAGGCATTGGAAATGTAATTAATTACTATGTACTACTTATTATTATAAAGTAAAAAAAAAAAAAAATACGCGAGTCTTTTAAAATCCCTTGTTACACATATTCACACACATGCTGTGGAATTTATTCGTCCGTGAGTCTTCATACGTCCTTAATCATTTGAATCCTTGTCGGGGCATGGAAAGTCATCATAGGCTTCCTAATGAGATGTCGCCAACCCTTTGGCACTCCTGATAGTGAGGAACGGGGAAAAAGGGTTAATTTTCTCCTTCAGCCATTCACACTTGATCTCTGAAAAAATGATTCATTCTTTTCATGAACTGATCTGTTTTATGAGGTTATCACAGTTCATACAAAGACATATTTACTTACTCTACCTACCTCAAGGTTCCCAGTTTTTTTTTTGAATAATTTTTTGTATGAACATTTTTTTATTATTAGCATTTCTTTCAGTAGGCTTCCGTAACTATGAATCTCTGAATTACGTGTATACAATCAACAACGTATTTCCCTATTTTTTTTTACTACACACATGACCCCACATGCATTCACACTTCCAAGTAAGGCCGATGTCATGCATAGCTAATAATAAAAAAAAAATTCACCGTCGAATTTTAAAGTCAAATAAACGGCAGTTGTACTACGAAAGGATAGAAAGAAGACAGTCCCCCACCATTCAACGTAGACAGTGTTTGTGAGGAGAAAAAATAAACTTTCACTGAGTAATAAAATTAACATACAATAACATGATTATAAATAAACAGAAAAAAAAAACTAGTGTGACACATGCAGACAGACTAGCGCCACGAACTGTAATTATTCCATAGAACTTTTTTTTTCTTCGTTGCACGTTATGCAGTATTAAAAAAAAGGCCAGGTGCATACGGAAGAGTCATTTTTGCCGAGGCAGACTGAAAGGGTTTTAGGCATCAGACAGGGGAAAAGAGTGGGAGGGGTTAGGGTGTACCTTGAATTAATCAAATTGCTTTGAGAATCCTAATTTAAATCCTTCTAATGCCATTTCTATATACACATTAATTTTTTGCCTCTTATATAGATCAAGCTCCTTCTTCTTCCAAATTCCCACTTATGCTTTCCATTTTCCCCCAAAATCTCTGCCCAGAAGCTTTTCAAAATCCCTCTTTCCCCCAAAAATGTGAAAATCCACTTTCTCATTCTACCAATTCTCATGTCAAAAACTTCTAAATACCACTTTCTTCTCAAAATGTCTTTGAAAATCAACTGTCTCTGTAAATACTTATCTTCCAAATTTTCTCTCCAGAAACTCCGCAAAACCACTCTTCTCGAAATGTCTTGAGAAACACAACTTTCTCTTCAAAATCTCTGCAAAATCTCTTCAACATCTTTCCAAAATCTCTCCAAAATCTCTTCAAAATCTCCCCAAAATCTCCCCAAAACCTCTCCAAAATATCTCCAAAATCTCTCCAAAAGCTCTCCAAAGTCTCTTCAAAATCTCCCAAAATATCTCCAAAATATTTTCAAAATCTCCCCAAAATCTCTTGAACATCTTTCCAAAATCTCCAAATATTTTCCAAAATCTCCCCCAAATCTCTCCGAAATATCTCCAAAACCTCTCCAAAATCTCCCCCAAATCTCTCCGAAATATCCCCAAAACCTCTCCAAAATCTCCCCAAAATCTGTCCAAAATCTCTTGAAAAACCCACTTGCCCCAAAAAAATAAAAGCCCAATTATCTCCAGACATCCCCGCCTTCCAACGTTCTTTCTCCTCATCTCTAGCAAGTGAAACCGCCTTCAGATATAATTAGATTAACAACTCTACTAGATTTGTGTCACTTTAATAAAATTAGAAATTAATCCCAGTAATAATCTGTCACCAGCAACCCCCAGAAGCTTCTTTTTTGCTGGTCAAAAAAAAATTAAGTTGGAAAAAAAGGGACGTGAAAAGCATACAAATGTCTCAATTTGTCACTCGTGGCCTTAAACCTTTTTTTGGGGGGGGTGATGGGTGAATGCGTAATGAAGATTCAAAGATCTCTCTCTCTCTCAAAGCCCTGCACAACTCAATAAAAGTGGTTGTGAGAAGCTTTGACAAAGATGAATAATATATTATGAGATCCCTTCACATATCTCATCAATAACAGGGGGGAAATGTAGATTAATCAAGTGGGAAAAAGTGTGAATTGATGAATACAGATAAGTCTACAATGGTGGCCTGAGGAGAAATCTGTTTTTTCTCCTTGATGTATAATTATATTATATTAATATTATGATATGGTCTTGATTATGCTTTTTCTACACATGGACATGCGAGTGTTGAAAGACACACGACACTCATTCAATTTCCCCTGTGAATGAGTAATTAAGTTATATTATCCTTTTTTTAAAGCCATACGCATATGTACATTTGTACACAAAAAAGCTCTGACTGCTACTTTTGTGAGCCAGAAAGAATATTAAAATAAAACCCACACACAGTCGCCATGTAACTTCGGAGTCCCAAAGGAATGTTTATAGAGAAAGAATATAAGTAGTTGCTGGTATAATTTTTTTTTTTACTAGTTCTTTTTTACAGGTTACAGATCATATACTTTGGTGTCAGTCATTTTCTTTTGCTGTAAGAAAGTAAATATGGTTGTTGACGCCTTTTTTTGGAAGACAAAAAAAAAACATACGTACGTGGTGAGTACAGAAAAGTTGTTTGACAAACTCATTAAAATGCTATTATCATCAACATGTGTAATTATTATTGTTCTTTGCAATTATATCCATTCCATGGGGGCATGTACTCTTGCCCATGTGCAAAAAAAAGACAAAAACTCCAGCACTTAAAAGGGTTACTTTATACTACTTTTCCAAAAAGCAACTCTATACACTTAAGTTTTCAAATGAAACCTGTACGATTCAAAATTCCAATGCAATGTACATAAATACATATAACTAAACAAATGTTACTTTCAATGTACAAATAAGAGCTCAAATGGAACGCCAGAAAGGGTTAAGGAAAGATTTTAGAAAGCTTTCAATTAAAGTTTGAAAAAAAGGTAAGACACAGGACGATTTCGAAGAGTTTTGTAAGAGTTGAATTAACATTTTAAAAGATGTTATTCCAAGATCAGTAAATAATTTGTATTATTCCTTCCGTTATTCAATTTTTAGACAAGGTTTGCTCAAAATTGAGATAAGATTGGGTTATTAAAATAAATGGAGAATACGAAAAAATTTATATTGAAATGAAATTGAAAATGGGTGTGAGTGTGTGAGTTGTGCAATAAAATTGGAAAAATGAGTTGAGTTAAATTAGAAAAGAGTTCAAAAAAAGGATAAAAAATCAACAAAGGGTTAAAAAATCAACAAAGGGTTAAAAATGGATTAAAAATATTCAAACAGTGTTAAAAATGGATTAAAAATATTCAAAAAATAGTTAAAAATGGGTTAAAAAATCCAAAAAAAAGGCTAAAAATATTCAAAAAGGGTTAAAATTCAAAAATGGGCTAAAAATTTCAAGAAAGGGTTAAAAATATTCCACAAGGGTTAAATATGGGTTAAAAATTTTTAAAAAGGGTTAAGAATGGATTAAGAATTTAAAAAGGGGTTAAAAATGGATTAAAAATATTCAAAAAATAGTTAAAAATGGGTTAAAAAATCCAAAAAAAGGCTAAAAATATTCAAAAAGGGTTAAATATGGGTTAAAATTCAAAAAAGGGCTAAAAATGGGTTTAAAAAAATTCAAACAAGAGTTAAAATAAGATGTAAGGAAAGGATAAAGTTGGCTAAAAACATGGCTAATTTTTTTAAGGAAAAGAAACGGTAAAAAGATGTTTTAAAAATTTATATGAAAACAATATGCGAAAGAGAAAAAAATAATGCATAGAAAAGAGATATCATTATGAAAGAGCTAACTGAACTTTTTTTCACACCTTGAATTTGTTATTTACGTTTCAGTATTACCATTATATATATATTTTAAATGTGTATTGCCACAATTTGCCTCTGTCACACTTTCATGTACTTGTTTGAAGCCATTAGGAAAAACCCACACAGACGTCCGCAACACACTTCTTTCGAGAGTCTACGCACGTGCTGGGGCTCTCTCGCATTATTATCCAACTTAAGTCATTAAAGGAGCTTGCTCGAGGGAGAAGAGAAAGACAAATCACATTACATGGAATTAGATTTGAAAAGAAAAAACAAGACATAACTATAAAAAACTATTAAAAACTGATTTTTCGACATGGCACAAGCCATTTCACCAAAGAGCCAAATATAGTCAGGCCACGAGGCCACCCTCAGAGTGCGTACGGCTTTCGTCAAGTTCATTCTGGACGGTCATAACAATCAAAAAATGTGGGCAAAATGCATCTTTGGCTCCAAGGAAGATACGTTTATTGTTGGAGAGAAGAACAAAAATACAAGAGCGGACTTCTTTCTCTCTGGAATTGGTTCAAACAAGGCTTGATTCAAAATGAGGCTCTTACTTAATCATGAATATAGTTCCTCATTTGTATTCAATGTATTTTATGGGCTTCTCTTCTTATTACGAGGAAATATTAATACAAAGGCAAGTCCCCAGATGTGTGGATGGAATTAAAATTTCCTCAATTTATTAGTACGAAAGTATACACATGTATACATGGGAGACCTGGTGGGAAATACACCTTAATTATGTGCTTAATACCATGGCATACACTTGTATCCATTAAATAAATTAATATCTGAATATTTCTCTTGTCTCATTACTCCCCCCCAAACCATGCCTAATTTAACAATAGGATTTACCACACAAAAAAAAAAAATGATTACAATGCCGCCTCTAATATTTAATTTTCCAGTAACCTTCGATTCACATGTATGTATTTTAAACGTATGTATTTATTTTTTCATTATGTAATGCAACGGCCTAAAAATTAATAGTATATAATATTTTCTACAAGTTTTATGAGGAGGTTTTTTCCCGTCCAAATACAGCTCCAGGGCACACACATATTATTTCTTTTTGCTCATTATAAAGTTATTATTAATGTTTTTTTTTAAATAATAAAAGTTATTATTCCCTTTGTACAATTGTTGGCATTGATTTTGCCAGGGGATAAAGGGAGACAAAAAATATTAAACATTACCATAAAGGGAAAGAAACGCGTTTTTTCCGAGTTTAGAAAAACCATTTTTTTAAATAAAGATAATGATTTCAGTTACAACGAAAATGTTTATGGGGCGGCTGCAGAAAAGGAAAATGCTATGAAATTCTTTTGAAGATATAAAACGTTTCCTTTTTGTCCTCCATTAAAATTTTGGTGGAGTTGGAAGACGTGAAAAAAATGGCGTTTCCCTTTTTTTTCAAAAAATTAAAGCATGTTTACGACTTTTTTGTGTATAAGCTCGCGATTTCCCCGGTAATAAACGTGGATAGACTGGTCATTGACAGGCTTGGGAGAAAGATGTCTCATCAAATTCATCTTTAGCATTTGAATAAAAAAAATCACGTCTGGACACAAAACTCGTTAACGCCGTTGAAGCCCAAATAAATCCGTGGTAGGCACACAATTATTGTACAAAACTCAACAAAAGCTTTCAAATGGGTTATAAGACGTACATATGCCCAGATTTTGACGGCCCGATACACCCACGATTTATATGGAGACACTAGCAAAAAAAAAAGGATGTCTTTAACCAATCAAGTCCATATCAAATGTATAGGCATTAATAATAATAATAATAATAATTGTGCGACAACTGTGACAACAAAATGTCTCATGTCACCCTTTTGAAGATCCAACAAGTACCAGATTTCCCCTTTGTTTCTACATTAACTAGAGTTTTATTGTGCCAAAAAAAATTTATAGACATTGAACTCAAGCAATAAAAAAAAAAGTTCACCATAAAAATGAAATTAATAAATTCATAACAAGACCAAAGGAGACGGAGTTTAATCCTTTTTTTTTTGGTCTCTTCTCATAATAATGGCGGAGTCAAGTGAATTCTCACACATGGGCATTTTTTTTAGTGGTCTGGCTTATTAGGATTAACCCCTTCATTATGTCCCTATATATGTCTTCCCAGAGAGAAATAAAATAAAAGAAAAAAGTGAGAACAATGGGGGAATGAGGAAGAAGAAAAAAAAGGGAAGGGAGAATGGAGAGAAATTCGAGGAAAAGGAAGAAAAAGGGAGAACAATGAGAATAGTTTTTTCTTCCTTTAATTCCTGGGAGTAAAAGGGTACACAATAGGGAAAATCCGGTTTTGACACCAAAAAAAAAAAAAAGAAAAGGGAGAAACAAGTCAAAATGAAATAATACTTTAAGACATATACTTTATCCACAAAAAAGAAACTTGTTTTCCACACCCACATTCGTACAGAGTTCTTGTGAAGAAAAAAAAATCTTAAAAAAAAGGAATAAAAAACCATTCACAAAACTGGTGATTTCTCCCGAAAAAAAAAAAGATGATGATGATGATGAAAGAAACTGTTTAAAAGGGGAAATTCTCAGATTTTCCTCAGATTTTTCTCAGATTTTCCCCTCATCAGATAGGAAGCTTACTAGGAAAAAAGTCTATTTTTAAAAATTATTGAGCGTTTTCTTCTGGTTGGGGATAAGCTATCATGGCATCATCAGTTCCCTCTCCACCCTCACTCTTTCTAGTTTCTCAAGGGGGAAAAAACAAGTTCAAAAGGGAAATAAAAGAGTCACCCAAAAGTATAACTCAAGTCATCAAAAAAAATATATATAATTTTTTTTTTCTTTCTCCAAAGTACTTTCCTTCCATTTGTCGTGAAGTGAACGCAATTTTCCATAAAGCTGTCAGGATGAGCAAGGCTGAGCAAAAAGTTGGATGATTGTCTCAAGTACAACTTTTTACGGGGGACAAGAGACACAAAAGAGAGACACAAAGAGAGACGGAGAGAGAGATAGAGGGAGACAGAGAGAGAATGAATGCATCTCCGAATCTCTCTGAATATCTCTGTGCACATGTGAGCCAAAAAAATAAGGGGAAAGACTCACTGGCTGTGCAAAGGGAAGGACCGAGAGAAAGAAAAAGTTGCAAAATTATTTTTATGGCCAAAATATCTCAAAACTTTTCTCCCTTGTCCCCCCTTGAAAAGTCTGTCTCTGTTAAGACTATTAATAAAACAAATATGCATGGAAATGTGCTTCAACTTCTGCCCGAGAAACCGATGTGGATGCAATAAGTGTTTTTGTCTGCATGCAAAAAAAAAAAAAAATAGGGGAAAAAAAGAAGCTTCCTATAAGCTATATTACTGCTACAACCTTTACGATGCGGCGACGTTGACCGCGATTGACCCACGGACCATCTTTCAAATGTGGCTAAAACATTTTTTTGAGGAAATATTCTCTCTCAAGAGTTCCTCTCTATCTCTCCCTTTCATCGTCTCTCACATTTCTCCCACTCCCGCAGCACCTTTTCAGTTCAGTAAGGAAATTGTGTGCATGCAAAGAGAAAGAGCGAGAGAAGGCAAAAGGGTGAAATGGTAGAGACGGCAGGGAAAATGGCAAAGCCCTTGTCAATCTAAACACATTTTTTTTTTGAATATTCATAAAAATTTATTTTTATGCATTCATGCGCACCAAAAGCTCGCTATACCGGGTTAGTAAATCCTTGAGGGGGTACATAATAGGAAGGGGAAAAACACTTGGAATTTACATACATGGATGTACATATTCCTATGCTTCGGAAAAGATCAACTCTTTTACATAAGACCCTTTTTTTTTATACATGCAAGGCTGCTATTATTGTTGCTAATACTCTTCCTAATACACCCTATAATGTAGGCAAAGGTCCATTAAAACACAAATCAAATACAAAGCGGAGAGCTCCTAGGTGGAACTCCTCTCCATACGAAGCCTCCGTGCTTGGCAAAGGCATGGCCCATTATCATGTGAAGAACACCACAAAGGGAGAAGACCAAGAGAAAGAGAGATTCCGATCGGGGAAGGAAAAAGACCCAGAGATTTTGCTCACACAGAGGAAATGAGAGGAATGCTGAGGTAGAATCCGGGGGAATTAACAAGGACGAGGAAGAGGTGAAACATAAATCCGGACATGATGAAGGGCTAGAGACGGGAAGAGAAATGCATGCAGAAGAAAAGGGAAATTCATGGAGTGAGAGAAACTGGAGAATAAAAGAGAAGAGGGAGAGGAAAAAAGGAAGAGAGAAGAGAAATCAGGAGAGATGGAAGAAGTCAAGGAAAGAGGAAACATTGCGAGAGCTAAAGAGGAAATCAAAGAATGAGGAAACGTTGCGAGAGATAAAGAGGGAATGAAAGAAGGAGGAAAAATTGCAAGACATAAAGAGGAAAAATTGCTAGAGATAAAGAGGAAATCGACGAGAGAGGAAAAATCGCGAGAGATCAAGAGGAATCAAGGAAAGAGAGAAAATTTCAACAGATAAAGAGGAAATCAAAGAAAGAGAAAAAATTCCACAGATACAGATAAAATTGCAAGAGATAAAGGGGAAAATTGCGAGAGATAAAAAAGAAATCGAAGAGAGAGGAAAAATTGTGAGTGATAAAGAGGAAACCGAAGAGAGAGGAAAAATTGGGAGTGATAAAGAGGAAATTGAAGAGAGATACAGAAACAAAAGAGAGAGAAATGAGGGAAGAAAAAATCAAGATTAACTATTACAATAAGAAGAAACAGAAGATAAATTAACAGTGAAGGAAAATCAAGAAAAAACAAATCCATAAAAAAATAGACGGGGATGTAACCTTTCCGAGATGAAGAGAAAGTAAAATCAGAAAGAGAAAAAATGGAGAGAACGTAAGAAATAAAAGGCAAAAGAAAGAGGCGGAAGATCAAAATGGTAGGAAGTAAAAGAGCAGGAAAACTACCAGAAAAAATTAAATGGATTGAAGAAAAATCTACACCAAGAAAAAAATACACACTAATAAATACAAGAGAGGAACATTTAAAGACAGGCAAGAGGAAATCAGGGGAAGAGAAAAGGTCAAAGAGAAAGAGAGAGAAATATGGGAACGAATGGAAGAATATAATGAAGAAAAAGCAAGACGGCACGGGAGAAAATTGAGCAAGGAAGAAAAACAGAAAGAAGAAAGACAGAAAAAAGGAAGAAAGAAAGAAAAAAGGAAGAAATAAAAAGAAAAAATATCAAGAGAGAGCCAGAATCAGAGGAAAAACATCGGTAAAAGTAGAAGGAAAAAACAGAAAGGAAAATGAGAAATTCGGGGAAAAAAGAGGAAAGAAAAGTCAGAGGTGAAAAAGAGCTCCATGTAAAACTAAAGAGAAAGGAAATGGGAGAAGACAAGGAGTGACAGAGAAACAAGAGGAAAAAAGGGAGTGGGAGAGAGAGAGAGAAGTGAGAAAAAAATGGTTGTAATAAACATTTGAGTTTGTCTTCTAGTTTGTAATAGTTATAGACTTTATGCAGTCTCCGTCTCCTCCAACTCTTGTAAGTAATAATACTAATAATAATGCTCCTGCTGTGAGAGTCTATCGTCTTGTAAACTTGTAAGTTGAGAATGCCAAAATGGTTAAAAGTGCATAAGAAAAAAAACTCTTTTTTTTCTTTCTCTCTCCTTCGTCCCTCTCTCCCATATGTGTGCATGTAATGTAGTGGTGAGTGTTCATTTGTACAGAAAAAAAAAGTCCATTCAAGTGAAGTTGAAGAAGAAGAAGAAGAAGAAGGGTGAGAATGAGAGAGCGAGAGAAAGAGAGAGAGACGTGAGAGCTTTGTGTGGAGAGAATATGTTTAAAAGGTATAAAAGATTTTTTAGCAGAAAAGACTCTCTTTGCCTTTGCCTTTGCCTTTGCCTTATATTCAACTGGCTCTGTCTAGACTTTTTTACACACTGCCAGTCCTCACTCACGTCCACACACACGGCCTCTCTTCCCAGCCTCAAAATTCACAAGAGAGAGAGAGAGCACCAAAAAGCCGAGAGAAAGAGAGACACACTCTTAGCAAGTCACACACACACGTTTCTCTCTCTCTCTCTCTGTTTTTTACACACATTTTTAACCCTTTCTCTCTCTCTCCTTTTCTATATACACTAACCCTTTCTCTCTCCCTTTTTCCCTTCTCACCACACTGAATCTGGTGTTTCATTTTTTTTTATGAATTCATAAAAAAAACATACAAAAGATTTGTTTTTATTGTCCGCGTGCTGTGTCATTTTTTTTTGTGTTAAAAAAAATCTCCTCGACGTTGTGTCCCATTGTTGTTCTGCTGTCATTTGGACATCATCTCGTCACTGTTATTATTGTCCACATTTAACGTGGCCCGGTTTTTATTTTGGGGGGGGGGAGAGAGAAATTTTTAAAAATATCCATGTCGTCAGTTTTGTACCATTCCTGTGTTCATTTCCTCATAAAAAACATTTTTGGATGGGAGGAAAGGTGAAGGATAGAAACCGGAAGTGAGGAGGGGAAAGGGAAGTTTCGAAGAGAAAAGAGAAAGCCTGAAGAAAAAACAGAAAAATAGCAGAAGAAGAGAAGAAGAAGAAAAATAGGTGAAAAGGGAAGAAAAAAGCCGAAGAAAAACGGAAGAAAGTGGAGATAGAAAGGAAGGAAAAAAAAAATAAAATAAAAGAATTTGGGGGAAAAAAAGACCGGGAAGAATGGTGCTGGGAGAAATTCGGAGCGTTCCAAAATCCCGCCTTCCATGCATTCATACGGGTGAAAATGAGACGAATTCTCAGGATTATTATGGTGAAAAGTGGAAAGTACTGAAGGGTCTGGCCCACCGAAATTAACCCAAATAGTGTATTAATAATAAATTTTTACGAGGAAAAAGTGTGCTGTGAATTGATATTATTATAGGATTTTAAATTTAATTGTAATTATTATATACGAAAACCAAATATAAATAATTGAAAAAAGCCCCAAAGTTTTGTGCTCAGGAAGAAGTCGGTGTTTCCCTTTGAGGTGTTGGCCTGAAAATGCACTGGAAACTGGTGGTGGTGGGCTGTTTGATTCTAATATTTATTTTTACCATCATCATCGTGTCCGTGTTGAGTTCAGTGCAGCAGAATTATGTGCATTTACAAAAGATCCATCCCACCAGCTCACATTCAAAGGGTAAGTTGTTTTGACTTGGCTTTCAACGGGAATTGTCAACCCAATCTTTCCCCTTCGGAAAAAAAATGCTAAAGATTTATTTTCACAATATTTGTCGAGAAAAAAGAGTTACTTTTCTCTTTTTCCCACAACAAAAAAACATTTTTTTAATTCAAACAAAAATATGTGCTTCAAAACAAAAAAAATGTTCTTTACTCCCACAAAAACATTTTCTACACCCAAAAAGCATTTTCTACACACACAAAAGTATTTTCTACACACAAAAAAGTATTTTCTACACACACAAAAGTATTTTATGCACCCAAGAAGCATTTTCTACATACAAAAAAGTATTTTCTGCACTCAAAAAAATATGTTCCATTCCCAAAAAGAATTTCCTACACCCAAAAAATCTTAAGTTGTGCCCCCGAAAAAAAAATTCTACAACTGGCAAGACAAAAAAATATGTCAAAGAACTAAAAGACAAGAGGCTTTGATTTTTATTTTTTTACCACTGGCTTTTTTACTGGTTTTTTTTCGTCCCACTCGGAAAATGGTTGATGGGATTAAATGGAAGGATCCAGGAAATGTTTTAAGGTTTATGAACTCTCCGAAAAAGTCCCTTTCCCTCCCCTTCCGGTTGACTTTTTATATATTTTTTTCTCCATATATTTTTTCCCCCTCAAAAAAGAGTTTATTGGTGCGGTAAAGGGAAATTTTTTGGGAGAGTGAAGGAAAGGATGCCCGCGTGTCTCGGAACATTTTTTTTACAGCCTATTCATTACATCCATTAGGCATACATATCTTGAACTTTTCCCGGGTGACTGCCTTCAGACTTTACCATACTTTTCTTCTGCTGCTCTATAAGCCTCTCTATCTTGGTCTTTCTCCCACTATTTCCCCCGTATTGCTCCCCTGCCCGTGTTTACCAGAGCTAAATGGAATCAAAGATGCATGGAACACGGAGGAATCCGTGAAATGCATAAAATGAATTTAGACACGAGTTTATACACAAATACACGAGATCCCCCTTGAAATAAATACAAAAGCCTATTCTTTACTCTATCTTAAACATAAGCCCACATTTCTCTCTTACATTTCTCTCTTCTAAAAATCCCGTTTTTTATTTCGCCGGTTGATCCTTGAGGGAATTCCATGTGCGTTTTTTTCTCCTATTTTAATTAACGTTCATTGTATGTTCCCTCCCAAGGGCTAAACATCACCATTAGGAGCTTTGTTAGGTAATTATTACTATTTTTTACTATTTTTTTTTACGATTTTCATTACTAGATTTTTCTTCCCTGTCAATAAAGCTGAATTAAAGAGGGAAGAATTGAACAGGGAAGAATCGAAGAGGGAAAAATTGAAGAGAGAAAAATTGAGAGAGAGAAATTAAACAGGGAAGATTTAAAGAGAGAAAAATTCGAGAGGAAAAAATTAAACAGGGAAAAATTGAAGAGGGAAAATTTGAAAAGGAGAAAATTGAAGAGGGATAAATTGAAGAGGGAAAAATTGAGAGAGGAAAATCCGTACTTTTTAGGGTCTCTTTCATCCCATACAAAAGAATATTTTTTTCCTTTGAAAAAATATTGATGCAAGACTAAAAAATAACAATAAAAAAAGGGTTCATTTTACGTCCACAGACTTTACCATATTTTGCCCTATACATATAAGTCCAACAATAAGAGGGAGAATCCAATGTCTACAGATATTTCTTCCTCTGTATAAAGAAAAAAAAGGAGGCTTCTCCCATATGCAATTGTATTTTGGAGTTTCTTTGGCTCTTGACTTGAGAAGAGGAGATGTTCTGAGGGCGGAGGATGTACAAGAGGAGATCTTGGGAAGAGGTAGATTATTCCTTGGGAGAGGAGAAGAGGAGAAGAGGAGAAGTCTCCTGAGTTGCATTTAAAAAACCCACACAAAAAGGGACACAAAGGGGGGAAAGTCTAGCTTGTTTATGTAATGGTGAGGTCCAATGTTGTTGTTGGAAGCTCGTGTTTTTTTTATTCAATTTTTTTTCTTTTTTTTTAATTCTCTTCCTCCGTCTCTCTCTTCTCTCTATTTCTCTCTCTCTCTCTCTATCACTGGCTCTCTCTCTCAGTTCGGGGTTGAAAAAACTTTTGGCCTTGAGAGTTCCGATAGTGATTTGGTCCTGAGTTTTTCTCTGTCTCTAAAAGCCTCTCTCATTTTTTCTCTCTCTCTCCAAAGGGAATTTTGAAGAAGATGCGCACGTAGGATGGAAATTGAAAGTGGGATATGTTTATATATTTTTGTCTCTTCTATTAAGCTCTTTTTTTTTTTTTTGGGCGGCAGTCGAATGTAATTAACACGTGCAGGCGTTGCTTATTTTATATCAACTAATATTTTTTTCACCTTGTCCTTTTGGAGGAAGATTCAACGATTTTCAATAAGCTCTCCTTTACCCTTTTGCTCTGGTTCTATAGGCATTAGACATGCACATTAGATTATTCATATAATATTAGTCATTCATATAATTCATATAATAAAAAAAAGGGAAACGTGTCTTAAAGGGAAGGGCTTTGGCCTGGCTTAAAAAGTTCACTTTTTTCATTCACAGTTCATTTTTTTTAGGACAAATTATTGTGGGGGTGGAAGAACACATGCTTCTTGCACTTTCTTTTAAGATCATCTCTTCAGATTAATAATGAAAAGAGAAAATTGGACAAAGCTGTGAGCAAATTGTGTACAATTTGTGACTATTGACACATCTGATTCCCCCGAGCCTTTTTTTTTTGTGTCATAATTAAATTTATGAGCTCTGCTGCAAACAAAATGCAAAAATGCAAGGGGCACCAAAAAAATTGAAAAGAAGAAAAAAAAGTCTGGGAATGCAATAGAAATGATTAAAGATTGAGAACTTCATCAGACACGACCAGCAGGATTTTTTGGGCTCAAAAAAAAAGGGGAAAGAAAATCTCAAGGAAAGTAGATGAAATGAAGAAAAAAGCAAAAAAAGGATGCTGAAAGCAGGGATTGATAAAAATGATTTATTATGAAGCGTTCACCTTCATGATTTAGTGGCTAGCTGGAAAAATGGGGGAAGAGGAAATCCGAGAGGAATGTGTGGAGTGAAATGGGCATAGCTTTATTATTATTTCATTTTTTACCCAAATTCTCATCTTCCCCTTTTTCCTTCTTGTTTTGAAAGCTCCGGTGAATTATTTGGTGAGAATTTTTGAGGGAAATTTCAAACAATTTACGTTTTCCTTTTGGGGGAGCGGAAGGGTTAAAAATAGAGAGAATTCGTCTCTCTATTTTCCCTCATCTCTCTGCCTCTCTTTGCTTCATCTCTCTCTCTATCTCTCTCGTTTCATCTCTCGCTCAGTTATTTTTCTTTCCTCCGTGTCTCGCTATTTTCTTCTGTCTCTCTCTTATGTGTCAGGGAGGGGATAAAGAAGATGGAGTGAACAAAAATATAACATTCTCCAAAAAAAACAAGGATAAACACGAACGAAGGTAAGGATTTCTCCCCCATTTTTCCGCTGAATTATCATCTGAAAAAAAAAAGGATTGAGACGAAGGCGATGATGATCTTTTCACGATGATGGCTGTAATTTTCATAAGGAGAAAAAAAAAGGGAGAAGAAATGACCCTGAACATGAGTCAGATTTTTTTTTTATACCGCCAAAATATGATGCTATATACATGCATGATCATGAAATAAAGGGATTAAATTTGTATGTCTTATAGTATAATATAGTTTATACAGTACGTGGGTATAGCCATTAAGCTATAGTCAGACATGTGCCTCGGAATTTAAAATTGGAAGCAATAAAGGTATAAAATATTAGGCGGCAATGTTTTTTTTTTTGGTGGGGCGGGAGGGAGGACATGGAGGAAAAGGGTTATTAAGACCTAAACAACAAGGGAGTAATTTAAGAGGAGGAAACGTAATCCTTTTAGTACGAAGAGCATCATCAAATTTTTTTTTTTTTACTTCTGATAAAAAAATAATAATAAAATCCATCCACGCCATGAACGTACTAGAAGTTTTATGATCTCTCAATTCTTCACCACTTTTCCATGTCTGTTATTATTATTTTTTTTCCGGGTGAAATTTTTGGAAATTCCGCGCAAACCTAATAATTTCATGGAGGAAAAAAAGGGTTATACATACAGATTTTTTATCCATATAATCAAAGTTTGGGGCTTGGATTTAAAAAAAAATAAAGAAATAAAAATATAGAGTGTTTTTTTGGGGGGGATTTCTTACCTTGAGAGAATTAAAAGGATCAATTTGGCTGATTTTCCTCCATAAATTGGGGCGGGTTGAAAGAAGGGAAAAAGGGGAAATGGAAGAATGTGTCAGTCACACAAGGGAACACATGGCAAAAAAAAGGGTTAGGGTAAATGCTCTGAAGAGACAGAAGAGAGAGAGAGAGAGAGAGATAGCTCCGTATTTCCGGGTGTGTGAGGCTGAAAGAGAAATTGGGAGGAGAAAGAGAGCGGGAGAGAGAGAAAAAAAGAGAAGGAGAGATTGCCCGGATTCGGATTTGCCCATGTATACACAGCTGTATACTTAAAATCTATATGACTTCCCTCCAAAGTTGTGCCTTTAAACCGAAGCAGTAGTAATTATAGTTTGGGTCCGTCGGGGAAATCCGTAACCTCCTCCTATAAAAAACAAAACAAGAACAAAAAATCACGGCGCATACACATTGCTATTCTAATGGTTTCACCCCTTTCACTCTTTCCACACACGTACCGATTAAGAGCAGGCGTAATGCAGGGGGGAATAGTTAATAGTTTTTTTTTCTTCTTCGTCTATTTTTTTTCGGTTTTTTCCCCTCAAAGCTTTGGAAATCAATTTGGACGTTGAAAATAACCTGTCAGCTTATCTCTGACTTGTCCTCGCACTCACTCAGTCACTCCTGAAGTCTGTTTACGAACGTCCTGGGGAACCGTTGGAGGGTCTTACAAAAATAAAAGTCACTCCACTCCGTAGTGGGGAAAAAATCCCTGGCGGGTAGTAATTCTTTTTAATTACGGCCAGTAACACACAAAGGCTTTATGGGACAGACCGAAAACCACATGATGACATTTTATCGACAGGCGGAGGGAAGTAGATCTGGCGGAGGGATATGAAGGGGATAGAGAGAGAGAGAGAGAGAGAGACATCTAGAAAGAGAGAGAGAGAGAGAGAGATCTAGAAAGAGAGAGAGAGAGAGAGAGATCTAGAAAGAGAGAGAGAGATCTAGAGAGAGAGAGACAGAGAGAGAGGAAGAGAAGAGAGAGAGGAAAAAATAAGGAGATTTTACTGCCGGGAAAGGGATAAAGTGATAATGAACCAGAAGGCAGAGGAGGGACCGAGAAAGAAGAGAGAACCGGAGATGATTAAAAAGGGAAGGCAAAGAGTCAAGATCAGTAAAATATGAGAAACAAAAGAGGAATAGAATGCGGAAATCGAGAGAGAGAGAGAGAGAGAGAGTTAGAGAGAGAGAGTGAATATAAACATAATATTAGGAACAAAAGATAAGAACCAGAAACAGATTAGAAAGAGTTAAATGGCAGAGATAACGAGTAGGAAGGAAAACAGGGGGGTAAATAGGTAGTCAGGAATAGCAGATGTAGAATAGAGAGGAAAATAAAGAGAATTGAAGAAAAATAGAGAGAATTGAAGAAGAAATAGCGAGACTTGAAGAAAAATTGAATAAAAAAGGGAGAGAATTGAAGAGAAATAGAGACTTGAAGAAAAAGGGAGAGAATTCAAGAGAAATAGATAGAAAAAATAGAGAGAATTGAAGAATAATGACAAGAGGTAAAAATATAAAGAAATAGTCAGTGAGATAAAGCAAAGAAGATTAGAACAAAGTAGAAGGAGAGAACGAGAGAAAATAGAAAAAATTAGAGAAAAGTAAAAGGAGAGAAAACAGGGAGAAAGAGGGAAAATAGCGAAAATTAGAGAAAAGTAGGTAGCGAAAAATAGAAAAGAGAGAGAGAGATGAAAAGTAGGAAGAAAGAGAGATATACCATAGATACAACATATAAAATAGAGAGATAACATAAGATATAACATAGAGGTACATGAAAAACGGAGAAACAAAGAGAGAAAATAGAGAGAGACAAGACAAACGGGGAGAAAGAGATAAAATAGAGAGGCGAAAAGTAGGAAGAAAGAGAGATAAAATAGAGAGAGCGGAAGAACGGAGAAAGAGAGAGTAGAGAGAGAGAGAGGGAGAGAGGGAGAGAGAGAGAGGGAAAAGGGAGAGAGAAAATAGATTAGAGGAAACGGGAGAAAGAAAGCGAGAGGAATAAGGAGAAGAGAAGATTAAAGGGATAAAAAGGATAAAGAATAATAATGAGGAGGAGAAAGATAAGGGGAAGATGGACATCGAGGAATAGAAAAAGAGAGAAATGTGAGGAAGTGGAGAAAGAGTGGATAATTTGACGGTGGGAGATGTGAAGGGAGGGAAAAAAAGATAAAAGAGGAGAGCTTGTAAATCAGAATGTTTCTTCATTCTTATCGTCACATTTTGGTCTTTGTTAAAAGCTTGTAACACATTACAAAATCTGCCTTTGAGGAGTGCCACAGACGACGTTTTATGTTTTTTGCCTCGGAGGGAGGAGGACCCCATCCACATCCACATATTTGCTCCTCATTTCCAATGTATTTATTCTCATCCTCTCTGGCAAACTCCTTTTTTTCATCATGTGAAAGTGTAAATATATACAAGGATGCTCTGTCAGTAGTTCCCATTCACATAATCATACCAGCCCATGTAGCTTGGGGGAAAAAAAAGAATCATTATGTCGGCTACAAGACACATTTGAGCTTATAAGGTAGTTTGTAGTAGGCACAATTTCTCTATATGAAGAAATGTAATAGAGAAGAGATGCAATGGAAGGGAGTGAGGAGTGTTAACAAAATTAGGAATGCATTTTTTTTTTGTGGTCTGATACAAGGAAAAGGCGACATAGGACATATTCAAGCCTTTTACCACGTTTTATCTCACGCCTCAATAATTTTTTAGCCGGCTTTCCCATTTTTTTTGGCGCCGGATCCATTTTTTTTTTTGTTAATTTTTTTTTGTCTTTCTCTGTTTTATTCTAAATAAACAATGATTTCATTCTCATTTCAATTTTTTTAACCCTTTCACATTTTTTCCTCTGGCATTCTCCCTGATGGATTCCCCGTGTTTTTTTTTGCTGAGACGATACAATAAAAGGCCTTTGGACTACCTGGAATCCTTATGTATACATATATATCCATATATAATATATATGTATGTATATACATATATATAATATAATGCGAGAATTCCCCCAAGTAATGCAAGAATGTAAAAAGATTTTTATTTAGATACTTTTTTTTAGATACTTTTCCGCCTAATTTATGGGCGAATGTGCTCCAGAATAAAAAAAAATGTGCCACTTTTTGGGGCTTCCACCAGATTTTGAAAAAGGACACATTGTCGTGGTGGAAAAAGTGTGTTAAATAAATTTATTTATGTAAAAAATATTTTTTCCCCCTCACATTTTATCCTATTTTGTTTCCACAAAGATCTGAGAGCTCCGCGATGATTGCGGGCATGAAAAATTTGGTAGAAAATAAATAAAAATAAAAAGGAGCAGAAGGGATTTTATGAGGGAGCTGTTGAATGGAAAAGGACAAGGAAAGTAAGTCAGAAGGATTAATAAAAAATCATTTTTATGGGAGGCAAACGTCCTTGAGAAATTGTGGGATCTGGAACTGATTTTTTTTTGGGGGGGAGGAAGTTTCATTTCAGAGCGATCATAAAAAAATTCTGTTTCCCATTATCTTACCCAACTTGGATATGTACATTATATGCATTTCCCTGAATGTGTGTCACTGAGTTCAAAAAGAAAGGTATAATTATATCCCCCGCCAAAAAAATAGAAAAAAACCGGGTGTAAGAAATAAAACGGGACGTGTGCGTGCTTAATAGCCGGTTACGTTACGCAGTCCTTTTTTCACGGATTAAAAACCATTAAAAAAAATCCCGTTTTGGAAACGGAAAAAAATCGTAAAATAATTCATTACACACATCGTAAAGATCTCAAAAAAAAATTTTTTTTCTTCCCAAATATTTCCCTCTCGGAAATGTGCGTGAGTTTTCACGGTGTATTACAAATATATTAAAATATGACAGAGACGAGGGTTGCGCACAGGAAATTCTGTTTACCATTCAATCTCGGCCTTTTTCTCCGTGAATTGCCGTCTATATTGAGGAGGAAATGCCGCAGACAAATTTTTATGAATATGCCAAAGACTGATGAGCTTTTAGCGGGCTCTTTCGCAAGATGAATTGGACGCACAGAGCGAGTCTCGGGGAGCTTTTCAATGAGGAAATGTCACCCTAAATTATCCTGACATGGCAAAAGTGCATTGGATTCCCTTTATTTTTTTCTTTTGATTTTTTGCCCTCAATACCAAAGGTAATATAGACGGGGTGAGCGCGCCAAAGAGTCAATAAAAAGGACCAAGAAAAAAGGAGAGAGAGAGAGATGGAGATATACAAAAAGGCAGAGATGGCCAAAATACTTTAGTTCCAAATAACAATTACAAAATACACTTGGAGATTTTAATTAGAAATTATCAATTACATTCCGCTGCTCCCCAAGTATCTATTTAATTACAAATTTCAAATTACAAAATACAATTGAATTTTGAGTCGAACACGAAATACAAATTACAAAATACATCATTAGCTAATAATGTATTTAAATACGTATTTTAATTACAAAATACAAATAATTGTATATAAAATACGTGTTTTGAATACAAAATAATAAATATATTTTAAATACGTATCATATGCATTCATTTGTAATTTAGAGCGCAATAAAAAAATTGCAAATTGTAATTTGCCTTGATGCACTTTTAATTTATAAATACAGCAAAAAACTGCCAGAAAATCCCCTGTATTTAAATACAAATTACAAAATGCTTCCAGAAAATCCCGTGTATTTAAATACAAATTATAAAATACATGCAGAAAATGGCGAATTTGAAAATGCAATTAATACAGAATACAAAAATGTATTTTAAATACATGTATGTACATATTTAAAATATGATGTATTTGGGCCATCTCTGAAAAAGGGAGAGAGAAGAAAGAGACAGAGAAGAATGTAAGAGCGGAAGTGAGAAAAGGGTCTAATTACAAGGCAGGAAACGGGAGGAAATGTATCTGGGCAATCAAAGGAAAGTGATAGGTCGTGTATCACAAAAAAAAAAAATGTTTTAATTCCCATTTTATTTTGCTGGGATAAGCAATCACTGTCTATAAATTCTGGCCATGGACAATTTAGTGGTAATAGTCCTTTGAAGAAAATGAAGAGGCACTTTAGTTTGTCCACCCGCAATTAAGATGACACAGAGGCTGTGAAATATTATATATATTTTCGGAGCACTTTTTATACGCATGTTCATGTTTTACAGCTTTAATTTGTAGAATTTCCCCAGTAATATATTTACTCGTCTCGTGGTGGGTGGGAATTAAAGGAGGCTTTTATTTGGTGTCACAACCCTTTTTCGAGATGCTATTTACATGATTTTTTTTTGTTTCGAATAAAAATGTTTTTTTTTTCCTGTATTCATTTACAGACATTGGAAGTGGGAATAAATCAAATGGGAAGTTCCTTGGGCCGTCCACATCTTCTGGTGGTGTGATTGAGGACGGGACATCGTCGGGGATCTCGGACCACAATCGGGACTACACGATCCCCTACAAACTACCCCCCACCCCCCAAGATGAAGAGTTATGGTTCGATGAGATCATGAAATTCAATCGGTTGAAACCTCCGCCGACCAATTTCACATCTAATCCTTCTTTTAGTAGTAATTTTAACCCAAATAGTAGTAGTAGTAGTAGTAATAATAGTAATAATAGTAAACACAACCAGAGGATCCACATCGACTCGGGGAACTTTCGGGTGCATTTAGCCACGATTTGGGACCCTCATCCTAGCTACAGATTCCATGCTTTCAGCAAGGACTGGAGAATTGATCTGGTTCCCAGTACAAATTTTATCCTTCCGACCTTCCGGGTCACGGAGCACGGTGAGGGCGGGAATGAGAGCAGTCGATTTGCCAATGACTACTCCGGATGCTTCTACACGGGCGTTGTTAGTGGTGATGACAACAGTGCCGTCGCCGTGTCTCTCTGCCATGGAATGGTACGAATTCCATTTATTTATCCAGACAAAACATTTATAATTCTTATTTGTCCATAGCAAATCAATTCTTTCTCCAGACAAAGTCCTCTTTCACCCCAAAAAATCACATTTATCCACAAAGGTTTTATTTCCCCCGAAAAACATTTTGCTTCCCGTCAATCAATATTTTATTTCTCCCGAAAAATATTTTTTTTACCCGAACAACATTTTTCTTCTCCAGAAAAATGTTTTATTTCTCCAGAAAAATGTTTTACTTCCCCCCAAACAATATTCTATTTCTCCACAATCATTTTCTATTTCTCCAGAATCACTATTTATTTCTTCTGAACCATTTTTCTATTTCTTCTGAATCATTTTTCTATTTCTTCTGAATCATTTTCTATTTCTCCAAAATCATTTTTTATTTCTCCAAAATCATTTTTTTCTCCAAAATCATTTTTTTCTCCAAAATCATTTTTTTCTCCAAAATCATTTTTTTCTCCAAAATCATTTTCTGTTTCTCCAGAATGATTTTCTATGTTTCCAGAATCATTTTCTATTTCTCCCGAATAAGTTTTTATACTCCAGAAAAAATTTTTATTCGCCCCTAAAAGTAATGTCTTACGTCTCCGAAAAAATAATGTTGTCCCTAAAAATAGAACTCCCGGAAAGCTCTTATTAATCTATTTCCCTTTTTTATAAGCTTAGGTCATTTACTCATTTAATCTCCCTCAAAGCAATCCCTTAGAGAGCTTCTTCCTCCTAAAACTTTCCAATTTGGTTGATGACAAATTTTTATGTGTCCAAGGTCCTTTTGCGTAGGTTGGGTCAAATTACTTACAATTGCACATGTACACATACGTATGTACATATATGCATGTCCATTCTTTGCCGATATATTTATATAAGATGGAAAAATGCGGGGAATAATAATAACCTTGAATTTTTTTGGGGGGTCCCCAGACGGGGACGATTCGGACGTCGGAGGGAAGCTACATCATTGAGCCGACGGGAGAATGGAAGGGCCCTCATATTCCCATTCAACATGTCATTTACAAAGTGCCGTCCATCCCCAACGCCCATCACGATGATCTTCTTCAACCTCGTGAGTAGCTAGTCAAATTCACTTTTTTTTTCTTACGTTTTTCCACTGTAGCAAAATAGAAAAAAAAAACCAGAAAAAATAAGTGCGGGTTTACATGACTTTCCCCGGCTAATTATGTCTTGCATATGCTCCTGACGATTACATATGACATCCCTGACTTTTAATGGCGATCATGAGACAGACACTTTTTTCCTTGGAGACCAAGGTCACAAGATTTCATTCACATCTGTCTTTCAGGTCTCTTGTGTCATATGGAAAGTGCACTGCCTTTTCATGGGCAAACCATGTATCTCCTGGCTCTAAATGGGATGTCATCAAACCCTTTTTTTTCTCTCTCAAATTTTACTACGAATCTCCTCTGTCACTCGAGTAGCCCAATGTCCCCAGATTTCCATTTCAAATGACTTTTTAATTCAGCTTCTCTCCCAATCCTTTGTGTTCATAATCCATTTAAAGAGTCTGACAAATCACCAGTACAGAAAAAACTGACTTTTTAACTTCCATGGAAAAGTTTTTTTTTTTTTTTGGAGGAGACAAGAATGGGAGAATCTCTGTGAGAATGAAGGGACAATAAATAAAATAAATAATGATAATGGCTATGAATTTCCCCCCAGAAGCTCCTTTGTCTGCTTTTCCCACTTAAATCCTTCTTATGCCACAATTCTTATAGCTACAATTTTTTTTTCTTGTCGTGCACATTCCCCGTGAATTAACTCATTTTTGTTTGGGAGGGGGAAAAGTGCAGAATTTATGACCTTAAATGGACACACAAAAAAAGGGCATGAGAGGGTAGAATAATGTCTCAGGTCTCAAAAGAGTTCAAAGGGAAAAAAAGAAGAAAAAAAGAACGTGTCCTGATATGGCCAATCCAGACACGCGCAACCAGCCAAAGGATTATCCCCATGAATTACGGCTGAACATGTGTTATTACCTTCAACAGGTCTATAATTTGTAGGGGGAAATCCCCCCTTTTTTTATTCTGGTACTTAATCTTCTTTTCTCCAGTTTTTTTGACTATTTTTTTGAAAGTATTAACTGACCCCTATGAGAAGCAGACGGCTTGTGTAGTGCTTTATGTGTGACAGGAGAAATACGGTAGTCCTTTGTTTTGATGTGGGACAGGTGATACGTCAAGTAATTAAGGACCGTCTGGGAAAAGTCCCTGGGGGCATGATGCAATTTCCACTGCACGTAACTGCACACATATTTTTTGCATTCGAAATGAGTTGTGCAGGGAGATAATAATAGACATTTTTGTACTCTTACCATTCCGCATGGTGAAGGCGGGCCATGGAAAAATGGAGGTACAAAAGGCATTTATTATGCTATCAAAAATCTCTTTGGATGTGTAGCCTAAATTAACGGAATTACCTGTGAAAAAGTGGAATTTCAACGAAATGTGTATTTCAATGAAATTGGCATGAAGGAGCTTGATATGCAAGATTAATTAGTTCTAATTTGGCCATGTACAGCAATTTGTTGGCACAATAGTTGTGGCTTAAAATGTGTATAAAATATATTTTACTCACCTCATTCTGACATGTGACCTCTGTGGAAAGATCTGCAGTATTTTTCCTCATCTCGACTGAATATTTTTGGTCTTCAATAAAACTTGGGGAAATGAACTACTCTCGGGCATTTTGACGTGCTTTTAATTTCGGACGGATTTTTAAGCGTTTTTTCCCTTTTAGTCCAAAATGAAATTCTGTATCAGGTAATGTTAGTGTTTTATTCATGGTTACGCAGTGCAGGGTTTGATAGAGGATTTTAATGCAAAATGCAGTTATCACCGAAGAAAAATCCGAAGAAAAATTGAATAAAATATCCAACAAAATTGGAAAAAAATAGAAATTCCAACAATGGACCAAATAAAAATAAATTCCAAAGAAAAATCCAAACAAATTCCAAAGAAAAATAATAAAAAATTCCAAAGAAAAATCCAAAAAAATTCCAAAGAAAAATCCAAAAAAATTCCAAAGAAAAATCCAAAGAAAAATCCAAA